>JASTWL010000534.1:0-120503 GCA_035220575.1 Temnothorax rugatulus | reverse complement strand
TTATCTATTTCTTTATTTTATATCGTTTAGGTTGGAGCTTAAGTCCAGTAGTTCGTTAGGGTTTCTAATTACGGGTTCTAACCTAATTTCTTTTTTCCCTTGGTCGTCAGGGTGTTTATTTTCCCTTGCTATGGTAAATTAAAATCTGCTAGGTGCATTTGTATTTGTCCCGCGTTCGTGTGTCTTTTGGTTTTGATCATGATGTCGGGTGTACTTAGTTTACAGTTGTCGTTTATGTTTATTTTCCCTGTTCTCACGATGTCAAATTTTTGCTCCGCTGATCATTACACTGGATCGTTAGTTGTTGTTTTTTCGGTGTTGAAAACAGCCACGATTGCGGTTCGGTTAGCGTTATCCATAGGGTCACGTTTGACAGTACTTGTCTTATCTCGCATGTGTTTATATATCCTGGCGTCTTTACATAGACTTGCACCTCGCATGGCGCGTCGGCTTTTATGAAGTATACCGGGTAATTTCGGTTACAAATGTATTTTGTTCCGCTTCGTTTACAATCGTTTAAATCACGCTCCTCTAACGGTATATAATTATGGTTTTCCTTATCTATCGCTAGTATGTGGTGGGTAACTTTTAGGAATGTAAAAAGGTTCGCGTGGTTATACACGGGTAATGGTGTCGGTTTTATTATTTCGTACACGGGGTATGCTACCACGGGAAATTTAATTATCGTATAAATATTCGGGTTATCGTAATAGGCGTTAATTTCAACGTAACTCTGTATATCGTTCCAATTTTCTATTCTAATTTTGAATGGGAAATGAGACCCTCTCGTCAGTTGTGACGTTGCCTCCTTAATTCCGTTATTATTTTTTCTATCGGCAATAGTCGAGTGAGTATGATTCCTTCTCGTGAATAGGTGAGATAGTCTATTGTATCTTTCACGTCTTCTATTAGATCTTCCGTAATTGCGGTTAATATTAATAACTGTTCGTCTATTTCTTCTCTTCTCGCGAACTTGGCTATTTCCTGCTGCATCCGTGTCGTGACGTTCGTCAGCAGTTGTTCGTTGTAGTATAACGATTTTTCTAATGCCTCCATGTGGCCTATTGTGGCATTTATCACCTTCAATTGATTTTTTGCGGCGTGCCGTAGAGTCTGTTGCTGATTTTGTATCAGTTCAAGCTGCTCCTGTATGTGTTTCGCGTCGTCGGCATCCATCGTGCCGAACAGCGTTTTGCTGATCGTGCCGATCGCGTCTATTAGACCACGTTTATTATCGTTTATCTTGTATATTGTTTGTAATCGCCTTAATAGTTGCGTTAATTTTTCGTTTTCTTTCTCTATCGTACGGAGGATATTTTTGCACATCTGCTGTGTGTCCATCGCTAGGACGGTTTCGCATAACTCCTCTGTTGCTGCATGAACTCTTGAAGTTGGTGGTATCGGTTTCCTAGAGCTGTTACATCTATTCTGATCGCTAGCTTCCAGATAGCGTCTACCTGTTGTAGTTGTCCGGTTTTTTCAAAGTAAATTCCCGGCTCGTTGCTGAATCGTCGCACCTCGTATGATGGTGCTGTCTCGGGTTTCGCTTTTTTCGCGAAGTGCTGAACGACGATCAGCGTCCTGTAAGATAAGGACTCGAGTTACTTTTCTCCGAATTTTTATCTTGGCTTTATTATATCTCTACCTACGAATTGTCTTCGCGCTTTTAGTCGCTTGTGAATCTTTGTTTCGAGCGCATTAAAAATGAGATGTTCCCAGTGTGACTTGTTTTTCGTGCCGTCGACGTGCGACGCGTGTTGGCGCACGTATTGGCTGCGTGCGGCGCGTGCGGGTGCAATTCGAGTGCGTGCCGCGCCTTGTGCCGGCTGTGCTGCGGGGGCTAGTGGTGCGGGGCCTATGTCGCCCCCTCCCCCTACGCGGAGGTGGGCCGTCCGGGCGCCTGGAGGCCATTTTTCCCTGGAGATTCCGTGGACGTGGCCACCGGTCGCCGAGTGGTGCGGATGGTTCGCCGTACTTAATTTTCGGTAAGTACCTCTTCTTTAATCCTACCTATTTACCTATTTCTATCGCTTACGCACTATTGCTTATTTCGTCTTTTTGCGCTGCTATTATTGCTCTACGAAGTGCTTTAATCGGTTTACGTGCACTCGCGTCGTTTTTCTTCCCTTTTTTATCGTGTAATTAACGTCGGAATGTCTTTCGATCACTTCATACGGTCCTATCCACGGGGATTCTAATTTCTTCGATCTCCCCCTACGTACCGTCTCGTCATGCAATAGCACTTTATCTCCTACCGGAAACTGATTTCTTTTGTTCTTATCGTACGTCTCTTTGGCTTTGTTTTTTCGTCCTTCAAGTGCGCCTTAGCAACTCGTTGCGTTGCGCGTAATTTTTCTTTTAATTCCTGCACGTAATCGTCATACGTGTACGTTGGTTTCGGCGGCTGGGACAGTGCCGTCGGTAGTGTCGCGCGGTGCCCGTATACGAGCTCGAAGGGTGTAAACCCGGTCGCCGTGTGCGGCGTCGTGTTGTACGCGAACATTGCGTACGGTGTCCATTCGTCCCAGTCTGTTTGGTCCGCGTTAATATAGTGTCGCAGGTACTCTGCTAATGTTCTGTGGGAGCGTTCTAACGCTCCATTGCTTTCCGGATGGTAGGCCGTTGTCTGAATTTTTTCTATCTTTAATAACTTGCACGTGCTTTTAAATATCTCGCTCAGGAAATTTGTTCCTCTATCTGTTAGTATTTTTTCTGGGATGCCGTACTCGAAGATGATCTTCGTAACAAATTCTTTCGCGATTGTATTTGCCTCTTGATTTGGTACAGGTATCGCTTTGCTAAATTTTGACAAGTTATCCTGAAACGTGAGGATGTATTTGTTTCCGTTGTCGGTCACCGTCAGTGGTCCTACAATGTCTAGTGCACATTTTTCGAACGGTTTATTCGCGGTGTCTGTAATTATTACGGTGCCTTATTTCTTCGCGATAGTTTATTTTTCTGGCACAATTCGCACTTGGCGATGTATTCTTCGACATCTCTTGTTAATCCTCTCCAATTGTGCGTCAGCCTTATTCTGTTTACGGTGCGTTCCACGCCCTGGTGTCCTCCCACAGGTGCATCGTGGTATTCGTACAGTATGTTTTGCTTCTCTTCCTCTGTGTATTTTCTTTCGCTCTCCTGGTCGTTGTTCTCTTCTTTCTCTATCTTATTGATGTCCGTCGGCACATGTCGACTCAGCGCGTCAGCGTTTCTATTCTCTTGCCCGGCCTTATGTACGATGGTGTAATCGTACTCTTCTAATTTCAATCTCCATCGTATTAATCGGGAGCCTGGGTCTTTTACATTAAACAGCCATACCAATGATTTGTGATCTGTCACTATGGTGAATTTCGTTCCGTAAACGTACGGTCGGAAGTGTTTTACCGCCCATACTATCGCTAATAGCTCTTTCTCCGTTGTGTTGTAATTTTGCTCGGCTTTTGACAGTACTCGGCTTGCATACGCCACGGGTTGATCTTGGCCTATTTCCCTTGTGACAGTATCGCTCCGATCGCGTAGTCCGACGCGTCGGTTGTCACTACAAATTCTCGAGAGAAGTCTGGGTATTTTAGTACTGGCGCTGTAGTTAGTTTTCCTTTAGAATGTCGAATGCGTTTTGCTGTTCTGCCTTCCACTCGAATGGGGTATCTTTTCTGGTTATTTTTGTGAGTGGCTTGGCGATCGCTGAGAAGTCTTTAATGAATCTTCGGTAATATCCGGCTAATCCTACGAAAGCCTGGATGTCTTTTACCTTCGTTGGTCTCGGAAAGTTTTTCACCGCTTCTAGTTTTGACGGATCTGGCGAGATTCCGTTTTCCGTTATCACGTGTCCTAGATATGTCACTTCTTTCCTCAGGAATTCGCACTTATTCGGCTGTAGTTTCAATTTGTATTTTCTCAATCGCTTTAGCACTTCAATTAGTCTCTTATTGTGCTCTTGCAGACTTGCTCCATATACGATTATATCGTCTAGATATACTAAACAGTGTAGTCCTACGAGTCGGCTAGGACGGCTATTATGGCTCGTTGAAATGTCGCTGGGGCGTTTTTTAGTCCAAAGGGCATTCGATTGTATTCGTAATGTCCATATTGGGTGGAGAACGCTGTTTTTTCCTTGTCTTCTTCTTCCATCGGGATTTGATGGTATCCCGAGGCGAGATCTAGCGTGGGTAAAAATATTTGCGTTTCCTAGTTGGTCTAGGATATCTGTTATAATGGGCAGAGGGAAGGAATCTCCCTCCGTCAGATCGTTTACAAATCGAAAGTCTATCACCACTCGCATTTTTGTTTTCCTGACGCGTCTCTTTTTTTGGGGACTACTAGCAACGGCGCGTTCCATGGGCTCGTGCTAGGCCTAATAATCTTGTCTCGTAACATCTCTTTTACTTGTCTATTCACCTCTTCCTTGTGTTCTCCGGCAAGCGATACGGTCGGACGTTGACCGGTACGCTGCCCGCCTTGGTGGTAATCTTATGCGCGACGATATCGGTGCATGTCAGTGGTTCTCCCTCCAGATGTAGAACATCGCTGAAATCTCTGCAAATCTCCGTAATGGCTTCTTTTCTTCCTCATTCAAGTGCTGCGTTCGTATTAATTTTGCTACTTTCTCACTACGCGGCATTGTTTCTTCTGTTTGGTTTACTTGGTTGACTTCTATCTCTTCTGCTTCTTCGGGCTCTAAATCTTCTAGTGAGACTTGCGGCATGAGCATTTCGACCGTCTTTTCCGTCGTATTTAATATGCTCGCCGTACATAGAAAATTCTCTGGCATCACCAGGCAGTTTCCTATGAACACTCCTGGCATTGTTTCTTCTGCCTGTATTATTCCTACGGAGTTTTTATCGGTCGCGACTTGTACTATGGTTTCGCTTCGCGGTTTTAGCGTCATCTTTTATATGGGTACAATTTTAAAGTATTCCCTATTTGTATTGAGCTCGACTCGTAGCTGTATGACGCGTGATGCTTCTTTATGAAGTCCACTCCTAATATTCCGTCGTATTCGATCGGGAAATTGTCCGTGACGACATATATTGTGTGCTTGATTTTTCTGTCCTTTAAATCAATGGTCGCTTTGAATTTTCCAATTGTATGGGCCTTATGTCCGGTCACTCCCGTGAGTGCCATTCTATTCTTCTATCAATGTTTCGCCTTTCAAATGCTTGACTTTAATTATTGACACGGCCGCTCTGTATCAAACAGTAAATTCATTTTTCCGCGCTTCGCTTCTCGCATGGGCAGAGTGATTAAGTCCAGCCCTGCATGCTTCCGCGGCTTGTTAGTCATATGTGACACTTGATACTCTAGCGCAGGTCGGCGCTTCTTTGTCTCCTCCTCCTTGTCTTCCTCATCGCTGTTTGCGGCTGAATTACTGTTCTTTTTTCTCGGGCCACTCGTTTTCGGGTGAAAAATTTTGCTTTGCCCTCGCGAATTATTAGATTTATCGTGGTTTGTTCGCTCTTTATTTGGTCGACCGTTTAATAGCCAACACTCCTCGCGTAGTGCCCTTTCTTACAGTATTTGCAGACCTTGTCGATTGCATTTACGCGGGGTGTCCTATCGGGTCGCGGTAAGGTGAAGCGGTTCGCGTACCTACTAGTCCGACATTCCCTTCCGTGGTGCCCGTATTTTCCGCATTTTTGGCATTGAATAGTCGGTCGGTTATCACGCGGTTGCGGCGCGTAAGCGTAATTATTTTGGGACGCGGCGGATGTCCGCTCGGTCCGTTCACTTTTTCTTCGGCGCTCGCTCCGGCAATCGCTCTTGCAGCGTTGCAAAATGCTGAGCTCGGACAAGTAACTTGATCTCGTCTCTCAATCCTAGTTGGAAATTTTGTAATGCCTGTTGCTGAATGTTTCTAATATCGTTCGCTTGCTTTCTATGGTGTGATTTCTACCTTCTATCATGGAATCGTATAGTTCCATGGCTAGCTTGTCGGCCCTTAATCCGAATGCTCTCGCGCCTTCTCCGGGTTTTTGCTTGAGTGTATTGAATTCTAGTTGTAAGTGTGTGGTACTCTTTCGGCTCAAATAACAAGTTTCTAATTCCTTCTTTAATTGTGCGAAGTCTCGTATCTCTCGCGTTTGAAAATCTGTCATTGCTCTTCCCTTAGCTTCGTGCATAACACTGCTTCTAATAAGGTTCCTTCTTCCATCGGATTGATATTTTTATTGCGTATGACGCGGCGCTTAAGAATTCTTGTAATTTACTCGAGGCTCCGTCGAACTCGGGTATCATGTCTCGTGCCTCTTTTAAACGTAAATATCCGATAGCGCGTTCCGCTTGGTTCCGGATATCGTATGACGTTCGTCCGTACGTTACTTCGAACGGGAGGTACCTTGCTCGCGTCTCGCGTAAATGTCGCGGCGTTCGGATTCGCCGTTTCTAATTGTTCTACGCGGTTCTGTAGATTGCGGATTCCGTGTAGTATCTCGTCGAGGATGGCGTCTCTATCGTTCGGCTGTATTCCGGCCGGTGCGTGCACTCGGTTGCGGTTACTCGCCGGGGTTCTCTGTTGCGATAACACGCCATGAAGCCGGTTTATCTCGGCGTTGATATCCTCGGGCGTTACCTGTACATTATCGTTGTTCTCGTCGCGGTTGTCGCGATTGCTATTCCCTGCTTCCGCCATCTCGATTATGTTTACGTTTCTTGACGCGGAATAATATTCTTGTGGATTGAATGTGCTGCTGTCGTATGACGTCAGTGAAAACGCTCGTCGTTCGGATAGTCTACTGATCGTGCTGTCTGTGTCTTCGGATTGTGCGTACGCGTGTGAGGGGTGGAGTCTATTTTCCTCGGGGCAGGTATTAAGTCTTATTAAACTCGTGTCTAAATCGTCGAATGGAAACTCGCGTTCGACTACTATGTTCGGATGTAATTCCGGTTCCGATTCGCTTTCGCTCGAATAGTACGCGTCTAAATTTCTGCGCACGCTGTCGCGATTTTCGCTTACGACTTCTTCGGTCGCTTGAACGGGACTTAACGGGCTATTTCTACGCGCTCGTCGTGACGTCTCGCTATGGAGCCACGATCGATTTAGTTCCGCAGGTGGATTATCGGTTTCCGACATCTACGGTAATTGCGCTGTACATAATTGCTTATCGACTTACAATACGGTCGCTAGTCGCATGTTGCTTATCGGTGCTCGTGCCGCCTTGTCTGCCGGTGAGCCTCCGTTGCGGTAGGTCGGTGCCGCGCCGTCTCGGGTTACGCTGAACGTTGTCCCTCGTCGGCTGCTACCGGGTGTTCCGCTGCTGCTGAATCTGGCTGTCGTGTCTCCGTGGAGGATTGTCAGCACCGCCTTAACGATTCACTTGTTTGTTTCAGCTGCCGTTCCTGTCTCGCGAATCCCTGACGCTGCCACCAGTTTGTTGTGCCCGTAGCAGGACGGGCACGGGGTTCGAATGATTCGGGAAGGATACGGCAATTTTAAAACCTTATTTCGACTTAAATAAGTTTAATCACAGATGCCTGCGTTACAACTCAATACGCGACTAGTCGCCTGCCCGACTCCACTGATCCTCCTGTCGTCTCCTCGCGCTTCCTTTGTATCTTCCGTCTGTCCTTCGTAAATGCTGAGTTGCACGATCGGATCTAGCCGGTCGCGCAACTCCCAATCTCGCTGACGGGGCTTATCGTAACTCGGGCGGCCTTCTTGATATTATGTTTTCTAATTCTTATTTCTTAACATTATCGTTTTATTAATTAATGTCGTAATCGGGGCCGCAACAGATTGTTCTTCCGGATATTTTAACTGGCCAAACATACTTGGAACTTTTAAGAGATAATCTACAAGATTTCTTAGAAGAAGTTCCATTATTAGAGAGAAACAAGATTGTGTTCAACAAGACGGTGCTGGGCCACACAACGCAGAATTGTAACAAATTACTTGAATGGAGCACTTTTCTGAAAGCGGATGGGTCGGTACGGTCCGATACGTTGGCCCGCAAGATCTCCGGATCTCAATCCTTTAGATTTTTTTTATGGGGATATTGTAAGGAAAAAGTTATAAAACGCTTCCCCAGGATGTCGACGATTTAGATACAAGATTGCGACATGCTATTTGGGCCATCGACGAAGAAATGAGGGAGAACGTCGAAAGAAATATTAAAACGCCTGAGAGCTTTGCGTTAGAAGGATGGTGGTCATTTTGAGCACCGTTATAAAATTTTTCGACTTCAAAACCAATCCACTTTTCTCAGAGCGACAAAGATAATCCGCTCTTTTCAGAGCGACCAACGCATTTCTACGTGGAACATCTTGTAATCGCAGCATTAGCTACACGTTTTGTAAGTACCGCGGAGGTTTCAGTCAAACACAAAACACGTGTCTCGCGCCAATCACGCGTAAAGCTCCTTGCACAATAGGCGATAGCGATAGCGATAGCGACAGCGACAAAGGTGCCGACAAAGCTGTAGCTACAGCTTTGTCGGCACCTTTGTCGCTGTCGCTATCGTTATCGCTATCGCCTATTGTGCAAGGGGCTTATGGAGATGAAATCGAAACGCAGTGTGAATCCTCCATAATGTCACATGTTTACGTTCGGCAGCGCTAGTACCAACATGACCTGTTGACTGCTTGTTGTCGTCGAGAAGTATCCGCATCGAGATCGTGTAATAGGCTTAACGTGCGCTGTGCAGTTAAGTATTTAACGCGTTTCTTTCATTAGTGATTTTAATAATAATTAATCGGTAGTAATTAATTGCATTAACCGTTACAATTGTTCTTGATCGTAGTCGAGGTGCGCGAGTAAATTCGTAAAAGTGTTGATTACGTGATACAATTACAAAAAAAAGAAACTTCTACTAATTACTGTAATGTAATCAAGTAAGAAGTTTTCCTTTACTGTCATGTGATTGTGCGTAATGTGTTTCTTTCTTCGAGTAATTCTCAGTCATCGGTAGTAATTAACAGTGATAAACGGTAGATTTGTTTATTAATCTATCGGTCAAGTGCGTGAGTAAATACGTGAACGTGTCGATACGTGATACAATTTCTCAAAAAAAAAAAAAAAAAAAAATTTCTCGCTTATTACTCGGTGTGTCTCTCGCACATGGGAACGTCTCATTGATATCAACGGTCATGAAGCAAATATCATCAGCAGTATGAAGACATCGAATCTCTGCAAGGTAAGAATGAATGATACTCGTTTACGCGAGCGTTACTTTGTAGTAACTTACGATAATTCACTCGTTTACGCGGAGTAAATTATCGTAAGTTACTACAAAATCCCGTTTACGCGAAGGAATTATCGTAAGTTACTACAGAAGTAACGCTCGCGTAAACGTAGTATGAGAATTGTGTGTGTGTGTGTGTGTGTGTGTGTGTGTGTGGTGTGTGGTGTGTGTGTGTGTGTGTGTGTACGCGTACATCCATCGCTTGTAGCAAGCACCGAGCACCGATCGCAGCGAACCCCACATAATCACCCGCGTCGGACGGTGAGTCGCGCCGCCCCTGCCTACCTTCCGTACTCGTTCTGTGATTCGCTGACTATTTCTTGTAATAACTCAAAAAACTAAGCTTCGGACCAAAGTTTTGGTAAAGGAAAAATCGTCTCAAAATTAAGTCAGGAATACGACATTTAAGGACAAAACGATAGTTTCGGATCACTCTGTATAGCGAGATGCCACTGTTACTCGATAACCTTGTAACGCGTAACGAAATAAATTATTTCGTTACTTGTTACAAATGTAACGAGTAAGTAAATTTCCTTCGTTACTTCGTTACACATGTAGCGAAATGCCACTGTTACTCGATAACCTTGTAACGCGTAACGAAATTTATTCGTTACTTGTTACAAATGTAACGAGTAAGTAAATTTCCTTCGTACTTCGTTACACATGTAGCGATATGCCACTGTTACTCGATAACCTTGTAACGCGTAACGAAATTTATTTCGTTACTCGTTACATTTGTAACGCGTAACAAAATTGATTTCGTTACTCGTTAGAAAAGTATCGACTAAAAAAATTTATTTCGTACTCGTTACATTGTAACGCGCAACAAAATTAATTTCGTTACTCGTTAGAAAAGTATCGACTAAAAAAAATTATTTCGTTACTCGTTACATTTGTAAACGCGTAACAAAATTGATTTCGTTACTCGTTAGAAAAGTATCGACTAACGAAATTTACTTCGTTACTCGTTACATTGTAACGCGTAACAAAATTGATTCGTTACTCGTTAGAAAAATATCGACTAACGAAATTTACTTCGTTACTCGTTACATTTTTAAACGCGTAACAAAATTGATTTCGTACTCGTTAGAAAAGTATCGACTAACGAAATTTATTTCGTTACTTGTACAAATGTATTGAGTGTAACACGCGTAACGAAAGTGATTTGGCAATTGCGACGCTTACAGTTTCACTTTCAAGTGGCGCAGCTATCTACACTTCCCTTTCCGACTAAATAAAAAAATCGTCGTTTTGCTGTTCACGCACGTTTACTTCTGATGAAGTCTTGTCCCTTCCTTGCGATACTTTCCTCTGTGTGGAGCTGCTTCTTAAAACCAGATTTTCTACTTTCCGGCGAATTGAGTCAGGAAGGAAATAAAGCCTCTTGCTTAAAGCGTGGATGGCTAACGGCTGCGATCGCAGCTCCTGCGATTTCATCATCGACAGCGAAGAATGGTTGAAATCTATTTGTCTAGTGACTCAATTATACCATTACCAGCGGTCCATACCGCGTACTGCATCTGGATTTGATTGATCCATCCATCCATTTAATTTCTTTTTAAAGATACCAAAGATGGGAGGAGATACCCGTAATAACAAAAATTCCCCTTGCAAGAGATCAATTGTCACTGCTAGTGGTTTTAAGATTCTCAGATATTCTTCGAGATATCTGAAATCATTCTCGGTTAATATATTTGAAATTCCAACTAGAGGGCTAACTTGTACAATTTGTTGCTTTGAAAGCAACAATACGCTCCAAGGCATCGTATAATGAGTTCCATCGTGTGACGACGGGACGAGGTAAGGCGGCTCCTAAATGTTCTTGCATGATTTCATTCGACTTTGGAGAACGAAGGACATTCCACACTGCCGTGCACTTTTCTAGAACTCTAAAATGAGTTGAGGAGAGATAATTCGAGGACTTGATTATTTTCAAAATGTCGACAGCTGCGATCAAATTCAAGGTATGACTTGCACATCGCAAATGTTTAAGCAACAACGAACCGAGAAAACCGATCTCGTCATGAATCGCTTGATCGACTTCGGGGGGAGCGTCCTCATCGTTACTAAACTCGAATCTGCTGTAGAAGGCAGATTAACGGCAAGTGATTCGTTCTCGTCGAAATCTGATTCTGCATCTAAAATTCAGTGAAAATATAAGCACATGTTTTGAATATTATATAAACTGAACTCGAATACCACGTTACTTATAATAAATGTGATCACTTACCATACAAAAAACTATCTGTTAAATTTGCACCAAACTCGCGGAAAGCTTTCACAAAATTTGACCCATTATCGGTGACAGTTGCCACTATTTTTTCTGCATCCAAACCGAAAGAGGCGTTAATATCAGTCAAAACATCACTATTCGTTCCGCAGAATGTGTTCCAGGAAATCTCCGACACGCGATGGCAACAGACTTCCGTATTAACGTCGCTGAATCGATCTGCAATGTGAAAAATCCGAAAAATACGTATTAGGTTCGCCTATCTGTAGAATATTTGTGTGTACTGAGAAATTATCTATCTTCGAAAATGGCTATGATCTTGAATTGTGTCTCACCCAATGTGCTGTGACACCTATAAATCGGCGACTTCTTGAAGTCCATATGTCTGTTGTAGTGCAGACGTAAATCGCGTCTTCCTAAGATTGGTGCGAATTTCCTTCATTTTATCCTCATACAAAATCTCAATCCGTCTGCAAAGCGTATTCCTCGAGATATGCTTCAACGTCTTGTTATATTGCTTTATATTTAAATCTATAATAATAAAGCGAATTCAATTATAAGAAAATGCAACAATGTATGAATCTACGTTCATGGATTTAAATGAGTCACGTTTGACATTTTATTGGAAGGAACGGAAGGAACAAAACTCTGTAAAGACTACACGCAGAATCAGTCGCGTCACTGACCATTAAATCAACATCCTAATGTAGTTATAATTTCTTACCAGAAGATTTCTCTCCTTACAAGCTTGATAAAATATTTAATTTGGACTCACCGTCAAACATTTTTCGGAAACTTGGCATCTCGACAGTACAAAAGGGTGCCATACTTTCAAGAACGTAATTCGTGACGTTTGTTTCGAAATTCTTTGTGAAAATTGGCACGTAACGGTTTTGGATTCTCGATCTCGATATTCGGCTGTGACGTTTATCTCTTCTGTAATCCAAGAAGACTTGATAATCATCTGGATGCTTCCGCTGTAAATGTATTTACATTAGGACAAAAATCGGATGAATCAGCTTACTTAATGAACAGTTTATGTCCCATCGAAAGAATTGTCCTCAAACATACCTTAATGTGCGTTGCAAAATTTGATGGCGATTTGAAGGATGCTTTATCGTTTTATTGTATGGGCACAATTGACAAACACCAATAAGTGGGCCACGAAACAAAGATTTTTCCATATCGATCTTGAAATATTTTCCATCGGAAAGGCATGTTTTTTGCACTCCTCTATAAAGAGCTCAAGTTCGTCTCGCTCCAATATCCTGGTTCGTTGAATCGTGTCTACACCAGTCATATCGGTTTGGCTGGTCTCATCTACTCTCGTGTCTATTCAATGATAATTTAATTTATTTGTTATCAAATTATTATTATTTTATCTATTGTATATGATATTCTAATCAAGGGTAATTATGCAGAGATAGGGAATCGATTTCAATAATTTTGAAATATGTTATCGAGGTTATCACATAGAGTATTGTAAAGATTGCAGTCGGCTTAGTTGTTTATTAAAAAGTTAATAACAAAGAAAGTATAATAAATATATGTAATTCCATGATACGATATAGACTGTATTACATTGATCGCTGAGAGTAAGTTGTTTTTATTTACCATTTTTACTGAAATCAGCTAGTGAAGCAACGATTTACTTCTATGTTGCAAAATTACTATTTTATTTCTTTGATACCACATACATAGGTATATACGAATATGTGTGTGTATTATAAAGTGAAACGTGCTATCTTACAGGAAGTACATATCTTACTTGTATTCATATTGTGGAAAAACTGGTATCTTTCGTGTCACGTATTATGTTATTACGCCAGTAGTGATGCGAGATTGAGAATAGCGTCGAGGCTTAGCCTCGAGGCTAGCAGCGTCGAGGCTAGCTAAGCCTCGAGGCTGCAGCCTCGAGGCTAAGTGTCGAGGCTAAGCGTCGAGGCTAAGCCTCGACGCCGTATTCTTCAATCTCGCATCACTAAGGCCCGGGTGTCCAACGAGCAAGAACTTGTCCACGTTTCGGTTTAAGCCAATCAGCTTGCAGCTCTTACAGAGCGTATATACATTCGTATATACCTATGCTATGTGGTTAATCAAAGAAATAAAATAGTAATTTTGCAACATAGAAGTAAATCGTTGCTTCACTAGCTGATTTCAGTAAAAATGGTAAATAACAAACAACTTACTCTCAGCGATCAATGTAATACAGTCTATATCGTATCATGGAATTACATACTATTTATTATACTTTCTTTGTTATTAACTTTTTAATAAACAACTAAAGCCGACTGCAATCTTTACAATACTCTATGTGATAACCTCGATAACATATTTCACAATTATTGAAATCGATTCCCTATCTCTGCATAATTACCCTTGATTAGAATATCATATACAATAGATAAAATAATAATAATTTGATAACAAACTAAATTAAATTAATCATTGATAGCACACGAGAGTAGATGAGACCAGCCAAACCGATAGACTGGTGTAGACAACGATTTCAACGAACCAGGATATTGAGGAGCGAGACGAACTTGAGCTCTTTATAGAGGAGTGCAAAAAACATGCCTTTTCCGATGGAAAATATTTCAAGATCGATATGGAAAAAATCTTTGTTTCGTGGCCCACTTATTGGTGTTTGTCAATTGTGCCCATACAATAAAACGATTAAAAGCATCCTTCAAATCGCCATCAAATTTTGCAACGCACATTAAGGTATGTTTGAGGACAATTCTTTCGATGGGAACATAACTGTTCATTAAGTAAGCTGATTCATCCGAATTTTTGTCCTAATGTAAATACATTTACAGCGGAAGCATCCAGATGATTATCAAGTCTTCTTGGATTACAGAAGAGATAAACGTCAACAGCCGGAATATCGAGATCGAGAATCCAAAACCGTTACGTGCCAATTTTCACAAAGAAATTTCGAAACAAACGTCACGAATTACGTTCTTGAAAGTATGGCACCCTTTTTGTACTGTCGAGATGCCAAGTTTCCGAAAATGTTTGACGGTGAGTCCAATTAAATATTTTATCAAGCTTGTAAGGAGAGAAATCTTCTGGTAAGAAATTATAACTACATTAGGATGTTGATTTAATGGTCAGTGACGCGACTGATTCTGCGTGTAGTCTTTACAGAGTTTTGTTCCTTCCGTTCCTTCCAATAAAAATGTCAAACGTGACTCATTTAAATCCATGAACGTAGATTCATACATTGTTGCATTTTCTTATAATTGAATTCGCTTTATTATTATAGATTTAAATATAAAGCAATATAACAAGACGTTGAAGCATATCTCGAGGAATACGCTTTGCAGACGGATTGAGATTTTGTATGAGGATAAAATGAAGGAAATTCGCACCAATCTTAGGAAAGACGCGATTTACGTCTGCACTACAACAGACATATGGACTTCAAGAAGTCGCCGATTTATAGGTGTCACAGCACATTGGGTGAGACACAATTCAAGATCATAGCCATTTTCGAAGATAGATAATTTCTCAGTACACACAAATATTCTACAGATAGGCGAACCTAATACGTATTTTTCGGATTTTCACATTGCAGATCGATTCAGCGACGTTAATACGGAAGTCTGTTGCCATCGCGTGTCGGAGATTTCCTGGAACACATTCTGCGGAACGATAGTGGATGTTTTGACTGATATTAACGCCTCTTTCGGTTTGGATGCAGAAAAAATAGTGGCAACTGTCACCGATAATGGGTCAAATTTTGTGAAAGCTTTCCGCGAGTTTGGTTGCAAATTTAACAGATAGTTTTTTGTATGGTAAGTGATCACATTTATATAAGTAACGTGGTATTCGAGTTCAGTTTATATAATATTCAAAACATGTGCTTATATTTCACTGAATTTTAGATGCAGAATCAGATTTCGACGAGAACGAATCACTTGCCGTTAATCTGCCTTCTACAGCAGATTCGAGTTTAAGTAACGATGAGGACGCTCCCCCGAAGTCGATCAAGCGATTCATGACGAGATCGGTTTTCTCGGTTCGTTGTTGCTTAAACATTTGCGATGTGCAAGTCATACCTTGAATTTGATCGCAGCTGTCGACATTTGAAAAATCAAGTCCTCGAATTATCTCTCCTCAACTCATTTTAGAGTTCTAGAAAAGTGCACGGCAGTGTGGAATGTCCTTCGTTCTCCAAAGTCGAATGAAATCATGCAAGAACATTTAGGAGCCGCCTTACCTCGTCCCGTCGTCACACGATGGAACTCATTATATACGATGCCTTGGAGCGTATTGTTGCTTTCAAGCAACAAATTGTACAAGTTAGCCCTCTAGTTGGAATTTCAAATATATTAACCGAGAATGATTTCAGATATCTCGAAGAATATCTGAGAATCTTAAAACCACTAGCAGTGACAATTGATCTCTTGCAAGGGGAATTTTTGTTATTACGGGTATCTCCTCCCATCTTTGGTATCTTAAAAAGGAAATTAAATGGATGGATGGATCAATCAATCCAGATGCGAGTACGCGGTATGGACCGCTGGTAAATGGTATAATTTGAGTCACTAGACAATAGATTTCAACCATTCTTCGCTGTCGGATGATGAAATCGCAGGAGCTGCGATCGCAGCCGTTAGCCATCCACGCTTTAAAGCAAGATGGCTTATTTCCTTTCCTGACTCAATTCGCCGGAAAGTAGAAAATCTGGTTTTAAGAGCAGCCACAGAGGAATATCGCAAGGAAAGGGAAACGACTTCATCAGAAGTAAACGTGCGTGAACAGCAAAACGACGATTTTTTTTATTTCGGAGAGGAAGCTGAGATAGCTGCGCCACTTGAAAGTGAAACTGTAAGCGTCGAAATTGCCAAATCACTTTCGTACGCGTTACACTCAATACATTTGTAACAAGGTAACGAAATAAATTTCGTTAGTCGATACTTTTCTAACGAGTAACGAAATCAATTTTGTTACGCGTTAAAAATGTAACGAGTAACGAAGTAAATTTCGTTAGTCGATATTTTTCTAACGAGTAACGAAATCATTTTGTTACGCGTTACAAATGTAACGAGTAACGAAGTAAATTTCGTTAGTCGATACTTTTCTAACGAGTAACGAAATCAATTTTGTTACGCGTTACAAATGTAACGAGTAACGAAATAAATTTTTTTAGTCGATACTTTTCTAACGAGTAACGAAATTAATTTTGTTGCGCGTTACAAATGTAACGAGTAACGAAATAAATTTTTTTAGTCGATACTTTTCTAACGAGTACGAATCAATTTTGTTACGCGTTACAAATGTAACGAGTAACGAAATAAATTTCGTTACGCGTTACAAGGTTATCGAGTAACCAGTGGCATATCGCTACATGTGTAACGAAGTAACGAAGGAAATTTACTTACTCGTTACATTTGTAACAAGTAACGAAATAAATTTCGTTACGCGTTACAAGGTTATCGAGTAACAGTGGCATTTCGCTACATGTGTAACGAAAAGTAAAGTAACGAAGGAAATTTACTTACTCGTTACATTTGTAACAAGTAACGAAATAAATTCGTTACGCGTTACAAGGTATCGAGTAACAGTGGCATCTCGCTATACAGAGTGATCCGAAAACTATCGTTTGTCTTAAAATGTCGTATTCCTGACTTAATTTTGAGACGATTTTTCCTTTACCAAAACTTTGTCCGAAGTTAGTTTTGAGTTATTACAAGAAATAGTCAGCGAATCACAGAACGAGTACGGAGGTAGGCAGGGGCGGCGCGACTCACCGTCCGACGCGGGTGATTATGTGGGGTGCTCGCTGCGATCGGTGCTCGGTGCTTGCTACAAGCGATGGATGTACGCGTACACACACACACACACACACACACACACACACACACAATTACTCACTCATACTACGTTTACGCGAGCGTTACTTCTGTAGTAACTTACGATAATTCCTTCGCGTAAACGGGATTTTGTAGTAACTTACGATAATTTACTCCGCGTAAACGAGTGAATTATCGTAAGTTACTACAAAAGTAACGCTCGCGTAAACGTAGTATCATTCATTCTTACCTTGCAGAGATTCGATGTCTTCATACTGCTGATGAATATTTGCTTCATGACCGTTGATATCAATGAGACGTTCCCATGTGCGAGAGACACACCGAGTAATAAGCGAGAAGTTTTTTTTTTTTTTTTTTTTGAGAAATTGTATCACGTATCGACACGTTCACGGATTTACTCACGCACTTGACCGATAAGATTAATAAACAAATCTACCGGTTTATCACTGTTAATTACTACCGATGACTGAGAATTACTCGAAGAAAGAAACACATTACGCACAATCACATGACAGTAAAAGGAAAACTTCTTACTTGATTACATTACAGTAATTAAGTAGAAGTTTTCCTTTTTTGTTAATTGTATCACGTAATCAACACTTTTACGAATTTACTCGCGCACTCGATCAAGAACAATTGTAACGGTTAATGCAATTAATTACTACCGATTAATTAATTATTAAAATCACTATATGAAAGAAACGCGTTAAATACTTAACTGCACAGCGCACGTTAAGCCTATTACACGATGCTCGATGCGGATACTTCTCGACGACAACAAGCAGTCAACAGGTCATGTTGGTACTAGCGCTGCCGAACGTAAACATGTGACATTATGGAGGATTCACACTGCGTTCGATTGCATCTCCATTAAGCCCCTTGCACAATAGGCGATAGCGATAACGATAGCGACAGCGACAAAGGTGCCGACAAAGCTGTAGCTACAGCTTTGTCGGCACCTTTGTCGCTGTCGCTATCGCTATCGCTATCGCCTATTGTGCAAGGAGCTTTACGCGTGATTGGCGCGAGACACGTGTTTTGTGTTTGACTGAAACCTCCGCGGTACTTACAAAAACGTGTAGCTAATGCTGCGATTACAAGATGTTCCACGTAGAAATGCGTTGGTCGCTCTGAAAAGAGCGGATTATCTTTGGTCGCTCTGAGAAAAGTGGATTGGTTTGAAGTCGAAAAAATTTTATAACAGGTGCTCAAAATGACCACCATCCATTCTAACGCAAGCTCTCAGGCGTTTTAATAAATTTCTTTCGACGTTCTCCATCATTTCTTCGTCGATGGCCCAAATAGCATGTCGCAATCTTGTATCTAAATCGTCGACATCCTGGGGAAGCGTTTTATAAACTTTTTCCTTACAATATCCCCATAAAAAAAAATCTAAAGGATTGAGATCCGGAGATCTTGCGGGCCAACGTATCGGACCGTACCGACCCATCCAGCGTTCAGAAAAGTGCTCATTCAAGTAATTTGTTACAATTCTGGCGTTGTGTGGCCCAGCACCGTCTTGTTGAAACACAATCTTGTTTCTCTCTAATAATGGAACTTCTTCTAAGAAATCTGGTAGATTATCTCTTAAAAGTTCCAAGTATGTTTGGCCAGTTAAAATATCCGGAAGAACAATCGGACCAAGTATTTGAGTTTCCATTATTCCAGCCCACATATTTATTTTCCAGCGAGTTTGGAAGCTTCTGGGTCGCGTAACTGTGGGATTTTCATCGCTCCAAAAATGCATATTATGCGAATTAAAATGTCCTTCTCGTGTGAAGAATGATTCATCGCTGAATATCACACGAGAAGAGAATCTGGGATCTCGATCTACTTTTCTCAGAAAATCTTCGCAGAACGTTCTTCTTGCATGATGATCTCCTGGTTCCAAATGTTGCACGCGTGTGTAGTGAAATGCGTGCAACTTTTCTTCTTTGAGTACTCTTTGTACAGTTCCATAGGATAGATTGTGTTCTCGAGCAACCTCCCGAATACTCGTTTCAGGATTAAGCTCGAAAACACGTACAACTTGCTCCATGCCCCGCAAATCTCTCGCCTCGCGATCTCTCCCAGTGTCGTGCATGTTCGGAAGGACATTGCCAGTCTCGTATAATCTTTGAGCTGCTCGAAGTATGACGGGAGCCGACGGTGAGTCGCACCGCCCCTGCCTACCTTCCGTACTCGTTCCGTGATTCGCTGACTATTTCTTGTAATAACTCAAAAACTAAGCTTCGAACAAAGTTTTGGTAAAGGAAAAATTAATTTTGTTGCGCGTTACAAATGTAACGAGTAACGAAATAATTTTTTTTAGTCGATACTTTTCTAACGAGTAACGAAATCAATTTTGTTGCGCGTTACAAATGTAACGAGTAACGAAATAAATTTCGTTACGCTTTACAAGGTTATCGAGTAACAGTGGCATCTCGCTACATGTGTAACGAAGGAAATTTACTTACTCGTTACATTTGTAACAAGTAACGAAATAAATTTCGTTACGCGTTACAAGGTTATCGAGTAACACTGGCATCTCGCTACATGTGTAACGAAGTAACGAAGGAAATTTACTTACTCGTTACATTTGTAACTGGTAACTTTTTTGTAACTCAATACAAAAGTAACTAGTTATGGCCATCTCTGGTTATTTTCATGTAGTAGTCTTTCATAATTGTAAAAGAATGCATTTCTATGATTGTTTTATCTTCAACTATTTGTTTTCATTTTTATTTTTATTTTTATTGTGAATCTTATTGGCTATCCTCATCTTATTCATTGTATGTGACATAAGTCTGTCTTCGTCTTATTCATTGTAATTTACATAAGGCTCTCCGTATGCTAATTTAATGCATAGGGCAAATGTATTAAGCTATCCTTGTTTTAACGTGTGTCGCATAAGTCTGTCTCTCTCAGATTCGTGAGACGAACATTTAATTTTCAATTTAATTTATTAGTTTAATTAATTTAGATAGAAAATCGGAGTTAACGCTATTGATGTTTGAGAATATGAAAGATTCTATTTTTAACATAATAATTAAATGGCAAAATTTTCGTTCTAAAATGAAATTCATTATAGCCAAAATGTATAAAGGACCAAGAATATTTATATAAAAGTGATTCGGTCTTCCTAAGTTCAAATGGTAAAAAGTTTAAAATGGCGGACATGAAACTTTAATAATTCATAACTCGAAAACGGTAAGAGATAGAGAGATGGGGTTTCTTTTGTTGCATTCAGGGGGTCGAGGACCTTCTTTTAAGGTATTTAAAATTTTTGTATTTTATGGATTTCCGTAAGTTTTATTTATATCTCAGAATTGAGAAGAGATATGAAGTAAGGATTCTTATAGGATTAATTGACATGCTCTGCTGAATAATTGTAATGATTTTAATAATTATTTTTAATATTAATTTTATAATAAATTTTATTGTTAATTAGCTTCTTTTGAGAGATAGGAATAGTATATTGTGCACCAAGGGGCGAAAGTAGCGTTTTTCAGACGAGTGTGAAGTTTGCTGCCCGAGCCGAAGGCGAGCGGAGCTACGGGCCGCGCGCGCCCGATGCCCGTAATTACATCGAGTTCCCTTGACGATGGGGGGAACGCGAGAGGGAAGGGGGTGTGTAGAGGTAGAGGTTCTAATTAATCAGCTAGCCGCAACGCGCGCGAATCGTTCCCGGCACACGCTGCGGCACGCCTATAGGTTGACCGTCGACCAAACCAAAGCACCGTGGGCCCCCTCGCCCCCCCGCGCGCGCGGGGGTGGCTTTCCTCTCTCAACCCTCTCTCGATTCGGCCGAGTCTGAAAAAGCTTTCGACCCGAGGTGCACACGTTATTTTTCACAATAGCTTTACGGAAAGTTCGACTTCCATGCCTAGAGAGAGGCGAGAGTGACCAATTTCACGACAGGGCGGCAGTAGCGGGAGGAAAGTGAGCACTTTCCTCCCTAGGGAGGAAAGTGCTCACTTTCCTCCCGCTATGCCGCCCTGGCGTGAAATTGGTCACTTTCGCCCCTCTCTACAGGCATGGAAAGTCGAACTTTCCGTAAAGGTGTTGTGAAAAATAATTTATTTACGAAAGTTGTTTAACTTTTCATAGTGTTTCCAACAGTCATATTAATTTGATCTGATAATAAAATTTTAATTGTTTATAACAATTGTGCATAATGAAAGTAATGTACAATAATTATTATTTTATTGTAATAATGTTTTTTAGGCGCGAAGGATTATGTCTGTATAGTTAGTTTATTTTCCTTTGATTAATTTCTATTTAATTTAATTTTATTGACGCGTTTATACCGAGCATACTCCACTTTCCGTTAGATCCGTAGATCAGAATGGATTTATATTACATGAAAAATCTCGCGATAGCTATATCAGCAATAAATAGTAATAAACAATCGATTGCAAGGATACTTGCACGAATTCAACGGCTTAATAATTGTTTGTCCAAAATTCTAGAGTTTTTATGGAGATAGGCTTTGTTACTAGGCGGCGGCTTAAAGGCGGCCATTTCTCTGGTTAATTCATCATCTGTTTTACGAACGCGTTTTAACTCGACAGCTGTTTTACGTTATGCGTGTGCTGTGACAGTTTATAATGGTTAGGTTGTGACCGAACACGGAGGTATGGAGGCTCGTTTCGCGCGATGTGTCCTATAACACACGGTCGCCACTCGGTTTCACCCGCCAACCGAGAAGGTAGGTATTGATTTTCCGAAATGTCTCTAAGTTTATTAATTCTCTTTTCTTTTCAGGTTCTCCACTATCGTCGCTGCTGTGGACTCCCGGATCATCGCCGTTGCTGCATACCAGGATCGCCGAGGGACTTCGGGGGATCGCCGCTGGATGGTAAGTATCAGGTGAGTAAACTTGAGTATTTCTTCGTATTCAATATAATGATGAAATATTTATTCAGTTTCATCAATACTGCGCCTTGTTCTGTTCACAGGCGTTGGTGGAATGATGTACAAGTGATACAAGTGTTTCGCGTTATCGATGGTAAGCTATCCCCGTTACAATCAATAAATTCGTTTTATTACGCAGTGTTGCCGCTTCTACTACTCCCAACGAACATGCAATTGCTGCTTCCTACTCGCAGATGTACTCGGTGTGCCTGTTGGCTGACACCTATGGTCTTCGCTATCGGTGGTAAGTTAAATTCGTTAAATCGCATTAAATCGCAAAAGTGCGCCGTACTGACGTGTATTTAGGTCCCTAACAATACTCAGGCATGGATATTTATTGTTAGATACCAATGGTACACAAGATGGCTGACCACCGTGCACCTCGCTGACGGTGGTAAGTTAATTTCCTTAAAACGCAATAAATCGCAAAAGTGTGCCGTGCTGACGTTTATTTAGGTCCTCAACAATAGTCAGGCATGGGTATTTATGGTTAAACAACAATGGCATACAAGATGGCTGACCACTATGCACCTCGCTGACGGTGGTAAGTTAACTTCCTTAAAACGCAATAAATCGCAAAAGTGTGCCGTACTGACGCTTGTTTAGGTCCCTAACAATAGTCAGGACTGGATATTAATCGCTAATTACCGACGGCGTGCAAGGTGGCTGACCACTCTCACGATCACTGGCTGTGGTACGCTAATTTCGCTAATTCGCGTTAAATCACGAAAACTCGCCGCACTGATGTTTAATTTACTCGCGAATAACGGTCGGACGCGATTGTAATTTCGCTACGCGATTCCGTTCTCGAGATGGCTGACCACTATGACCTTTCTTGCCCTTGGTCACGGAACTTCGTTAATTCGCAATAATTCACGAAAACTCGCCGTACTGACTCTTACTTAGCTTGTTAACAACGATCAGGCGCGATTACAAATTCGCTACGCGGTTCCGTTCGCAAGATGGCTGACCACTATGACCTTTCTTGCCCTTGGTCACGGAACTTCGCTAATTTGCAATAATTCACGAAAACTCGCCGTACTGACTCTTAATTAGCTTGTTAACAACGATCAGGCGCGATTACAAATTCGCTACGCGGTTCCGTTCGCAAGATGGCTGACCACTATGACCTTTCTTAACCTTGGTCACGAAACTTCGTTAGTATGCCATAAATTCGGAATATTCACCGTGCTGACGCCTAATCCACTCCCCAGCAACAATCAGGCTTGATTATTTATGCAATTATCTCGTTGGTTCACAAGATGGCTGACACTTGACTTTCACCGACCTTGGTCCGTGAAAATGCGTAACTCTCAATTTCTCGGGTTTTCACTTTAATAAACCGATCAATCGCACTCACTTGAATAATCAGGCGTGATTATTTATCCACTTATAACTACGCTTCACGATATACGTGATACATTAATCGACAAGCACAAGTGCCCTTTCGCCAAATGGCTCACAAGCAATTTTCGGTGACGCAGCACCGTTTCGCCGCTGTATGACGAACAATAACGCGTTTCGCGGGCGTTCCCGTTTGTTTCGGATGTCGGGGTAAGCAATTTCGCGCACTAGCAACGCATTCGCGAGAATACGGATATGTCACGGAATTTTTCCCTACCGTCACGACGATCCACGAGAGACTGCCTCGAGCGGCGTAGCTCTCCGCAGCTCCCCACCATTGCCCGACGGCCCCCACTCCGCGGCCCTACTGCGTCGCGGTACCAGGCCGTGCCGGCTTTCGCTTTCTCGAACGCTCCCGAATGCTCTCGAAGGTTCTCGAACACTCTGGAACGTTCCGGAACGCTCCCACGGAAATTTCCACCGCGGGTACACTATTCGCGTCTCTCTCTACACGCTCCCGGATAGTGGTTTCGCAACTCCGGTAATTTTCGCTTGCCGACGGCGCCGATTCGCACGCACCGTAGCTTTTGGCCTCCTAATGAGGCATCCGGGCGACTTCCTCGTGGAAGACGTCCGGGTGACCTGCACCACGTCGGATTTCGACGCCGACCCCCCCTGACCGTTATTGGGGCCCCGGGAAACACGTTTCGACGTCCCTTCCCCGGAGATGATGCGCCGTTCGCGTAATCGCGGACCGGTCCGCTAACTCGGATACCCGTACCCGGAGCTCGACGCCGACCCCCTCTGACGACTTATCGGGACTCCCTCGTGCGTCAGGGATACCTATTTCCCGGCGATGACGCGTGGTTCCGGATTTAGCTGACCACCGGACATTTACCGACCTCGCGTCAGAGATCTACTTTACCGCTGTTCCCGCGTGGTTCCCGTTTTCTCGCACGGGCTTCCGGATTTCAATGCCGCCCGTCCCTGATCTATCCTAGGGCTTCGCTTATGTGTCAGGGGCCCTTCTTCCGCGCATCGCGCCATTAATTTCCGATTTTCCGGACACGTTTTCGGGTTTGCGACGCGACCCTTTTCCTTTGCTTGTGACGTCATTTCCGGCCTATTTCTAATTTTAAGTGTTTATTGTTAATGGCCAACGGGCCCTAAATATGGGTATATGTGTTTATTCGGCCCTAATGGCTCGACGCTTACATCTAACTTAGCCTATGCTTATTCTAATCGGAGCTTTCTGCTCCCTCGTCGGACTTCTCGCTGTCGCCGCTCGAGGGGCTCTTAAAGCTCCCGGTCTTAGCCTCCCGGTCCGTCTCCTCTGCGCTGTTCTGCGCCGTCGTCCGCCCGGTCGTTACCTCCGGTGGCTGTTGCGGTTCGCATTGCGACGCCAATGACTCGGCTGTCGTGTCGCCCACCGCGTCCTGTGACGCGGCCGGCCCGTGCGTTTCCGCCGGAACTATCTCTGGCCGCATCTTACCTGCCGGTGCCGGCGCCGACTCTGTCGCCGTTTCCGCTTCCGCTGGCTGCTTCGCCTCGGCCGCTCTGCTGCCCCCTTGGATCTCCTCGCCGGACAGTCTGGTTAAGCTAATTCTAGGGGACTTGGCTCCTACGGACCGCGAACTTTTTGCATGCGGTTGCAAGGTTAGATACTGATATTATATTTTAACATTGTTTTCAGGTGCTGTGCAGCAAGGAAATAAAATGAAAAATTTTATGTGGCGAAAATTTATCGGTGACTGTGTCGCAAGACGTGACACTTGTTTGTCGGCCTGCCTGCTTGATCACGTGAATTGCACGCTCACCCTTGCCTGCCTGCACTGCTCCTCCCGCTATCACGGAGGGCCCGTCGTCAGAGGGAAGGACGAAATCAACAGCCAGGAGAGATACGGGCAACGATCCGGTGAGTCGCCTAATTACTCGCTTTGTTCGTTTTGCATTCGCGAGGGAACGGTCCCTCTGGTCCTTCGAGCATTCTTGGAAATTTCGCGAATCCGGGGAGCGCCCCATACTCCCCCGAGCATAATGACTAAATCTTTTTCTAAGGATTCGTAGATCTCCCAACTTTTAGTATACGGCAAATTAATTTATTTTACTATAAATAAAATAGACATATTTTCTACAATATATCCTAAACACGAGGATGATATTTGTAAAGTGTTCCAGCATTCACATACAGCATATACTTCGGACTCCACGGAAAAAACGAAATGAACAAAATTTTACTAAAAGTAGGCAAATCCTCAGATAAAGATGAACATATCAGATACGTCGTAACGGAGGAGACACTCGACGGCGGATCTTGTGATTCTTCCAAGTTCCTACGTCAAGTTTTTGTGCAAATTGCTCTTGACAGCAAAGTGAACAGAACAAGAATACGAAGGCCCACTGTTGATTCTGACCCTCGGAAGAATTTCGTCACGAAATCGGTAGAACTTCGTGCCGAAGCCGTGCATTAGCGTTACCACAGTCTACATACAACTTTCCGACTTTCCTTTACTCGCACTCGGCACTTTTCGCGCCAACAATAACTCAACCCAGACTAGATAGTCAATCATAATAGTTAATCACGGCGCGGGCGCCACCACGATCAGCGATGCCTCTTGTCCATTGGCTCCTGCACATACGTTTCCTGAGACGCGGAAACGCTTGCCGCATGGCAATGAGCAACGTCGAGACGCGTCGAGACTACGTCGAAATCATATGCGCAGTCATACCCACTTCTGTTATAGGGTAAAATCAACACTCTTTTTCTGTAAATTTTTACTCCCATTTGTGTTAAGAAGTAAAATCAACACTTCTTTTCTGTAAATTTTATTCCCATTTCTGTTAAACAGTAAAATCAACACTCTTTTTCTGTAAATTTTAACACATTTAATAAATACGTTCAAATTGTGTAACTTTAACATATTTTATTAATTATTTTAATAATTTTACATTTTATATTTGTTAAGTTCAATTAACATAGTAGACATATGTTAAATCTACACATGTATGTGTTGATTATTTAACACAAAAATTTTAACCAGCAGATTTGGTCACAAAAGTACAAAAATTTTCCAACAATGTACGTCAACTTCTCAATAAAATTGTAACAGATAATGATTATGGGAATGTAAAAACAGTTTCACATATTTATATTTAATGCAAATTATATTTGTTAAAAGTAAATAACGTGTATATAAGTGTAACACAATTTCTTTATGAACATAAATTGTTTTAAGGCTTTATAAATATAAATTTTTTATAATACTTTATAAATATATTTAAAAACCTAAGATACTCTATAATCATGTTGTGCCCCGTTCAGTGAGGGGACACGGGGTTCTTATGATCCGCGCAGGAGGCAGAATAACTGAACTCTTTTCTTTTAATAAACGACTTTAATAAAATACTTTCGTGTGACAATTTCGAATAACTCCAGTCGCCTGCCCGACTCCAATTGCCCTCCTGTCTTCTCTTCTCGCATCTTTTTGTAGACTTGTCCGTCCTTCGATATTGCTGAGTTGCCCGATCGGATCTAGGCCGATTGCGCAACTCATACTCGTGCTGATTCGGCTTTGTGTAGTCGGGCTTTCTTAATATACTCTTATTGCTTAATACATTTACTCTTAATTATCTTATTTATCAATACGTGAAATGGGCCGCAACATCCCTTCCCTTTTGAGAGAAGGAAACTACGGTCTGTAGTTTTCGTTACAGTGTTTCGTTGCTTATCCTACTTCTATTTCTATCAGGGTGGTTTTTTTTTTGTTTTATTATTTTCTGCGGTTACATTTTCTTATCTTCTAACATAGCATCGCTGGATCGCTCTGTCTGTGCGGTCGGGCGCTCGCTTGTCTCTTGTTTCTTTTTATTACGCAGATGCTTATCCCTATTACGCTAAGTATAACTATGATCGTTATAGTCGATCCTACGGAGTAGTAGTAGTAGTAGTAGTAATAGACAAGTGGGTGGTTCCACTAGGGCCCCTGACGGTACCTAGATCTTACTGATCCTTTGTGCCTCCCCACTCTTTTATTTGCTAGGTCTATAGGATCAGCCCTGAGCCTTGTACCAGGTTTATTAAGTCTATAACCCTAGCACTTGCCAGATCCTGGGGACTTAGGTACGTTTGTCCCCAAGTTTTATATCTTTTGCACACAAGTGCCGGACAATGGCACAGTATTATGCACGTTGTCTTCTTTCTCGTCCCCACATAGGCGGCACTCTTTTCGTTCCGCGAGTCCGAGATTGAATAAATGGGCTCTGAGTAAGGCGGAATGGCCAGTGAGCAGCCCCACCGCCATTCTCAGTTTTTGTTTAGTCAGCTCCAGTAATTCTTTAGCTCTTCCTGGTCTGCTGTTTTTCATCAAAGTCTTGGCCTGGCGGCAGGTTTCTAATTTCTCCCACCTGGACAAGTGCTCCCTTTTCAGGCAGCTTTTGATGATTTCTTTTCCTACTGCGAAGGGTATTCCCGCTACCTGGTCAGATGGTGCTTTGTTTGCTCCCTTCTTAGCCAGTAAGTCTGCGGTTTCGTTTCCGGGTATTCCTTGATGCTCAGGTACCCATACCAAGGTGACTTTATTTAGTCCACTTAGTCTCTCTAGCGCCAGCATGCAATCCCAAACCAATGCTGATTCGGTGGTTGTTTTTGCTAGCGCTAGTATAGCTGCTCTGCTGTCTGAGCAGATATTTATCTTCCTTCCCCTCGTGTTGTTACTAAGGAGGTGTTCCGTGCACCTCAGGATAGCCAGTATCTCAGCAGAAAATACTGTTGAGTGGCTTCCCACAGGAATACTCTCCCTGTGGTCATCCTTCGGCCCATAAAATCCTGCTCCAAAGCAGTTGTTGATGCCCGACCCGTCGGTGAACCATAGATCCACATTGGGATCCCTGACTCCCTTCTGGTCCATCCATTCTTTTCTGGTTGGTATTTGTATCGTAAAACGTTTTACCAACTGGTATTTCCTTAGAATTCTATCCTGTTTTAGAGTGAAAGGGTTTTTCTGGAGTAGGCCGAGCTTTGTGTGTCCCAGACCTGTACTTCTCCATTCTCCCTGACACTTTAGTCTGTATGCTGTGTTCCTGGCTGCATGTTCCACGGCAAGGTCCAGTGGAGGTATACAGAGTGCAATTTCTAGCGCCTCCGTGGGTGTAGTCTTCATAGCCCCACTGCAGCCCTTAGGTAACTCCCTAGGCTTTTCAGCAGGTTCTTTGCCTCCACTTTCCTCGCCCTGGGCCACCAGATCACAGACGCATAGAGCAGCCTCGGCAACAGCACCGCCCTGTATAGCCATAATGCTATACTAGCTTTGATGCCCCAAGACTTGCTCATAGCTCTTCTACACATCCACATACACGAGTAGAATTTCTTCCTGCTTTCAGCAAGGTGTATTTTCCAGCTAAGTTTGGTGTCTATAAACAGGCCCAAATACTTAACTGATGTTGTGAACGGGATAACCTTTCCCCAGAGTTTAAAAGGCTCAATGGGTTCTGGTTTGTATTTCCTGGTGAAGACCATTGCATTGGTTTTTGATGGATTAACCATCAGACCTTTGGCCTCGCACCACTTTTGTACGATTTTTAAGGCATCGTTCATTCGATCCCTTAAAATATTTAGAAAGGATCCTGTGTTCACTATGGCTATGTCGTCCGCATACCCATAGGTCAGGAAACCTTTTCTTTGTAGTTTCATCAGAAGGTCATTGACTACGAGGCACCATAGCAAGGGAGATAGAACCCCTCCTTGCGGGCACCCCTTGCCCGGTTTGCCACTAATGATAGTGCCGTTGTGCGTGACCGTTAGGTTCCTCCCCGCCAGCATACTCATTACCCAATCCACTAGCGGTTCCGGGACCCCGTGTCTGATCAGCGCTTCCCTGATGGCTGTGTTCGAGGTGCTATCAAAAGCCTCTTCTATGTCCAAGAAGGTTCCAATAGCATATCCTTTTGCCTCTAGCTGTGTCTCTATCTTGCCCGTCAGGTGGTGTAGGGCGGTCTCTGTGGACCTGCCCTCCCTGTAGGCATATTGAGCACTAGCCAGAGGGTGGTCTGCTAGTGGTCCATTCTTGAGAAACCTATCAATCAGTCTCTCCAGGGTCTTTAGCAGGAAAGATGTTAAGCTGATAGGTCTGTAATCCTTAGCCCTGATGTGTCCATTTCTTCCGGGCTTGGGAATAAACACCACTTTAGTGGCCCTCCATGTTTGGGGGACATGTCTTAGAGCAATGCTTGCCCTAAAGATTTTGGTCAATGGGCCTATCATTGCTCCCAGTCCCTCCTGTAGAAGTATGGGGTGTATGCCGTCCGGTCCCGGTGCCTTATAAGGCTCAAAGGAGCGAACTGCCCACTCCACTGCTTGTGGATAAACCACTTTTGCTGCCAGCGCCCATGGCCTGGGCTTATAAGTAGCCCTAGGTTGTTGTTGGTTTTCCGTGGCTGAGGAGGATTTCCGAAATCCCGGAAAGTGGACTTCCATGAGATGATTCAGAGTCTCCTCTGTTGTTTCGGTGAATTCCCCACTAGGGAGCTTAAGACAGCTCCACTGTGGGTTACTCTCTTTGCAGAGGATTTTGCAGAGTCTGGACGCTTCTGGAGCACTCTCGATTCCCTCGCAAAAGTTCCTCCACCCCATCTTTTTCGCCTTAACTATCGCTTTTTTGTAAGTACGCTGAGCGTTCCTGTACTTTTCCCAGTCTCCCGGCGTATTTACATTTTTGGCCCTATTGAATAGTCTTCTTGCCTCAGCCCTGAGTCCCGATAGCTTCCCATTCCACCACGAGATCCCGGCCAAAGCGTTCCTCAATTCCAAAGGGCAGTTCATTTCAAAGAATTCCCTGATAGCATCACTCATAAAGTCTGACGCTGCCTCTAGGTCCTCTCTTGTGTGGAATCTGGTCGGTGCCTTTTTTAGCCGACTAGTTAAGTCAGCCCTAAAGCCCTCCCAGTTTGTTTTCCTGGGGTTTCTCCCCCATTGTTCCTCTTTTCGCACTCTCACAAGGTCGAATCGAATCTGTCTATGGTCGGACCCTGAAGGTTCATTCGAGACCCGCCACCAGATCCATCATGCCCCTTGTGCACAGCGTGATATCTATCACTTCCTGTCTTCTAGAGTCCAGGAAGGTGGGTTCCGTTCCTCTGTTTAGGATTTGTAAGTCGGTGTTCATGACAAAGTTAAGTAGGCTTTCCCCTCTTGAGTTTATATCGGTGCTTCCCCACACCAGATGATGTGAGTTCGCATCACACCCCAAGAGTAGCTCTAGCCCTCTTTCCTTCGCATAAGCCACTAACTCTAACGTGTTTCTTTGGGGAGGCAGTTCTTCCGAATCGTAGGGCATGTAAACAGACCCCACTATCAGATCCCTGACCCCCCCGTCGTCCATTTTAAGTTTCATTTTTACAGCGACCAAGTCGCCGTCACTGATTTGTGGTAATAGACAAGCGTCTATTCCTTTTGTCACAATGCAGGCCCTTGGTCGTTCTGCATTGTCGGCTTTAAATAGCCTACCACAGCCCCCCAGGCCCCTAATGTGTCCCTTAATGAGCCACGGTTCCTGGATGAGGAATAAGTGCTTTGTGTGCATCTCAGCTGCGCACCTGGCTAATACCGCCGAGGCGCTTTTGCTGTGATGCAAGTTAATTTGAATGAAGGGGACATTCGAGTCTGTCATTTTTAGGCAGTACCCGTCTTGTCCTCCTTCTTACTTGAAGCCCCTCCGCGATCACCTCCAGGCAACTTAACCGTTGCCTGGCCGAGTCCGCAGAAGGGTTTGAAGTTGAGCGCTTGAAGAGCCCTCAGCGCTCCCTCCCCAATAAGAGCAGCAAAGTGGGTGCTCGTGGCATCACTGCTTTCACTGCCCCTCGCGACCACCCAGTCCGCGGCTTGGAGACCCTCGTTTTGCCTGTCAAGTAGCTCTATCGCTTCCTTGACAGGCATCTTAGGGTCCTCTACATGCACTACCACTCGATGCCGCCTAGGCAGTTCATCGAGCCGCATTGCACGCAGCCGGACCCCGTTTAAATCTATTACCGGAGTTAGGCTTCGAAGCCACCCTTCGGATTCTACATCGGTGCAGTTAAAAATAACTGCACCGTCCCTATCTGCGGTGCCCTTGAAGGTGGGAGCTTTAGTACCCCTCGCAATGCTGAGGATATTTTCCCTCACCTTTTCCTTCAAGAGAGCCGCCTCTTTGTCGTCCAGCTTTCGTTCGGGATATTCCATGGGTACCATGGCCACCCTAACTAGGCCGGATGTTGTTTGGGCAAAAGTCCTCTGATCTACAGCGATCTTAGGCCTTTTTCCCAGCTGTGCAGTGCTGGGACTGGGTGTGCTCTGTTCCGATCTGAGCCGTTTGCACGATGCGGATGCTCGCTCCCCCGTCCCTTGCATTGCTGCAGAGGCAGAGTTCGGTTCTGTAGCGGGCTTTTCAGCGCCGCTGCTCCCCTCCATCTGCTTCTGCTTTCTGTAGCGACGACGTGCCGTTCCACTATATCTTTTCCGGCTTTTACCAGCTTGTGGTTGGGCCTTATTCGGCTCCTCCCCCAAGCGCCCGGTCTAGCTTCCTCTGGTCGTTCGTCACCTAAGGTGGCCACGCCCTGGAGGACTTCCTCATACTCATTATTATTTTTATTGGATTCCATTTTTGGTCCCACGAGTACCGCGGTCGCGCGATATCACCCGGGCAGAGCCGCGAATGCCCGGGGCTTGGCTCCCCCCGAAGGGGTTACTCCCGGAGGTCGCCCGGTTTCCGGGAGGCACCGTTAGTGACGCAGCACCCCCTGCGCCACGCAGCCATCAGCACGGTTGCTCACACCTTGGCTTGGGGGGTTCCTCTTGGTCGGGCGCGCCCGGCTACACCCCTGAGCGGGTGATCCCCGTACGCGCCCTTAAGCCCCCCCACCCGCCTCAGAGCGGCCACCCGCAGCCCCCGAGAACACCGGGTCCGACGAGTGGTCCCGTCGTCCCCGCGCCCCGCGAACCACGCACACCCACCCCGAGGCTTCGGCAAGGTAGGAACCCGTCGAGGGAGATCCTACGGGGTATATAACATAAGGATTTTTTATTAAGCTGTCTGGGGGTTTATCCAGTTCTTTATTTATCTCGCTTATGTCGGAGCTTAGTTCCATTAGCTCGTTGGGGTTCCTAATTACGGGTTCTAATCTAATTTCCTTTTTCGCTAGGTCGTTAGTGTGTTTATTTTCTTTCGCTATGGTTAAGTTAAAATCTGCTAGGTGCATTTGTATTTGTCTCGCATTCGTGTGACTTTTGGTTTTGATCATGATGTCGGGTGTAGTTAGTTTACAATTGTCACTTATACTTATTTTTCCTGTTCTCTTGATTTCTATTTTTTGTTCCGCCTGATCATTACATTGCATCGTTAGTTGTTGTTTTTTCGGCGTTGAGAACAGCCACGCTTGTGGTTCGTTTAGCGTTATCCATAAAGTTATGTTTGACAATACTTGCCTTTTTCGCAGGTGTTTACATATCCTGGCGCTTTTACATACACTTGCACCTCGCATGGTGCGTCGGCTTTGATAAAGTACACCGGGTAATTTCGGTTACATATGTATTTTATTCCGTTTCGTTTACAATCGTTTAAATCACGCTCCTCTAACGTTATATAATTATGATTTTCTTTTGTCTATCGCTAATATGTTGTGTGTAATTCTTAAGAATGTAAAGATATTCGCGTGGTTATGGACAGGTAATGTCGTTCTTATTATTTCATACACGGGGTATGCTACTACGAATTTAATTATTGTATAAATATTCGGGTTATTATAGTACGCGTTAATTTCCACGTAACTCTGTATCTTGTTCCAATTTTTTACTCTAAGTTTGAATGGGAAATGCGATCCTCTCGTCAGTTGTGACGTCGCCTCTTTTAATTCCGTTATTATTTTTTCTATCGGTAGTAGTCGAGTGAGGATGATTCCTTCTCGCGAATAGGTGAAGTAGTCTATTGTATCCTTCACGTCTTCTATTAGGTCTTCTGTGATCGCGGTTAGTATTAATAACTGTTTGTCTATTTCTTCCCTTCTGGCGAACTTGGCTATTTCCTGCTGTATTCGTGTCGTGACGTTTGTCAGCAGTTGTTCGTTATAGTATAATGATTTTTCTAAAGCCTTCATGTGGCCTATGGTGGCATTTATCACCTTTAATTGATTTTTCGCGGTGTGTCGTAGAGTCTGTTGCTGGTTTTGTATCAGTTCAAGCTGCTCCTGTATGTGTTTCGCGTCGTCGGCATCCATGGTGCCGAACAGCGTTTTGCTGATCGTGCCGATCGCGTCTATTAGGCCACGTCTGTTATCGTTCGTCTTGTATATAGTTTGTAATTGCGTTAATAACTGCGTTAATTTTTCATTGTCTTTCTCTATCGTACGGAGAATGTTTTTGCACATCTGCTGAGTGTCCATCGCTAGTATGGTTTCGCATAGTTCCTCGGTTTGCTGCAGGAACTCTTGAAGTTGGTGGTATCTGTTCCCTAGAGCGGTTACGTCTATTCTGATCGCTAGTTTCCAGGTAGCTTCTACCTGTTGTAACTGTCCGTTTTTTTTTTTCAAAGTAAATTCCCGGCTCGTTGCTGAATCGTCGCACCTCGTATGATGGTGCTGTCTCGGGTTTCGCTTTTTTCGCGAAGTGCTGAACGACGATCAGCGTCCTGTAAGGACTCAAGTTACTTTTCTCCGAATTTCTATCTTGGCTTTATTATATCTCTACCTTTGAATTTTTTCTTCGCGCGTTTAGTCGCTCGGGGATCTCCGTTTCGAGCACATTAAAATGAGGTGTTCGCAATGCGATCTGTTTTTCGTACTGTCTACGTGCTGGCGCACGTATTGGTTACGTGCGGCGCGTGCGGGCGCAATCCGTGTGCGTGCCGCGCCTGGTGGTTGTGCTGCGGGAGCTGGTGCGAATGCGGGGCCTATGTCGCCCCCTCCCCCCTACGCGGAGGTGGGTCGTCCGGGCACCTGGAGGCCCATTTTTCCCTTGGAAGTTTCTCTGGATGTGGCCACCGGTCGACAGGTGGTGCGGATGGTTCGCCGTATTTGATATTCGGTAAGTACTTATTATTTTAATCGATTTGCCTATTTTTCTTGTCTATGTTCTATCGCTTATTCCGTTCTTTTGCGCTGTCCTTTATTGTTCTATGAAGTGCTTTAATCTGTTTACATGTACTCGCGTCGTTTTTCGTCCCTTTTTTATCGTATAGTTGACGTCCGAATGTCTTTCGATCACCGATCTCGTACGGTCCTATCCACGGGGATTCTAATTTTTTCGATCTCCCTCTGCGTACTGTCTCGTCGTGCAATAGAACTTTGTCTCCTACCCGGAATTTGATTTCCTTCGTCTTTTTGTCGTACGTCTCCTTGGCCTTTGTTTTTTCGTCTTTCAAATGTGCTTTGGCCACTCGTTGTGTCGCGCGTAATTTTTCTTTTAATTCCTGCGCGTAATCGTCGTACGTATACGTCGGTTTCGGTGGTTGCGACAGTGCTGTAGGTAGTGTCACTCGGTGCCCGTATACTACCAGTGCCGGACTAGAGTCAAGCTCAACAGGGTCTTCTTTCCCCGCTAATTTTTCCAAGCCCGTTCCCTTAGCAGTGGTTTCACTAGATAGTAGATAGGGACAGTGGGAATCTCGTTAATCCATTCATGCGCGTCACTAATTCAAAGGGCATAAAGCCGGTCGCGGTGTGCGGCGTCGTGTTATACGCGAACATCGCGTATGGCGTCCATTTGTCCTATTCCGTCTGGTCCGCGTTAATATAATGTCGCAGGTACTCTGCTAATGTTCGATGAGAGCGTTCTAACGCTCCATTGCTTTCAGGGTGGTAGGCTGTTGTCTGAATTTTTTCTATCTTCAATAATTTGCATTTACTTTTAAATATTTCGCTCAGGAAATTCGTTCCTCTGTCCGTCAGTATTTTTTCTAGAATGCCATATTCGAAGATAATTTTTGTAACAAATTCTTTTGCGATTGTGTTTGCTTCTTGGTTCGGTACGGGTATCGCTTTGCTAAATTTTGATAAGTTATCCTGGAATGTGAGGATATATTTGTTTCCGTTTTCGGTCACCGTCAGTGGTCCTACGATGTCTAGCGCACATTTTTCAAACGGTTTATCCGCGGTCTGTAATTATTAACGGTACTCGGCTCGCGTACGCTACGGGTTGATCTTGCCTATTTTTCCTTGTGACAGTATGGCCCCGATCGCGTAATCTGACGCGTCGGTTGTCACTACAAATTCTCGGGAGAAATCTGGGTATTTTAGTACTGGCGCTGTAGTTAGTTTTTCTTTTAGAACGTTGAATGCGTTTTGCTGTTCTGCCTTCCACTCGAATGTGGTATCTTTTCTGGTTATTTTTGTGAGTGGCTTGGCGATCGCTGAGAAGTCTTTAATGAATCTTCGGTAATATCCGGCTAATCCTACGAAAGCCTGGATGTCCTTTACCTTCGTTGGTCTCGGGAAGTTCTTCACCGCTTCTAGTTTTGACGGGTCTGGCGAGATTCCGTTTTCCGTTTTCACATGTCCGAGATACGTCACTTCTTTCCGCAGGAACTCGCACTTATTAGGCTGCTGTTTCAAATTGTATTTTCTCAATCTCTTTAGCACTTCAATTAGTCTCTTGTTGTGCTCTTGCAAACTTGCTCCGTACGATGATATCGTCTAGATATACTAAGCAATGTAATCCTACTAGTCCTGCTAGGACGGCTATTATGGCTCGTTGGAATGTCGCTGGGGCGTTTTTCAGGCCAAAGGGCATTCGATTGTACTCGTAATGTCCGTATTGTGTCGAGAACGCTGTTTTTTCTTTATCGTCTTCATCCATCGGGATTTGATGGTATCCCGAGGCGAGGTCTAGCGTGGTGAAATATTTTGCGTTTCCTAGTTGGTCTAGGATATCGGTTATGTTGGGCAGTGGGAAAGAATCTCCCTCCGTCAGATCGTTTACAAACCGAAAATCTATTACCACTCTCAATTTTTGTTTTCCGGAAGCGTCTCTTTTCTTCGGTACTACTAGCAGCGGCGCATTCCATGGTCTCGTGCTAGGCCTAATAATTTTATCTTTTAGCATCTCCTTTACTTGTCTATTCACTTCTTCCTTGTGCTTTTTCGACAAGCGGTACGGCCGGACGTTGACCGGTACGCTGCCCGCCTTTGTGGTAACCTTATGCGCGACGATGTCGGTGCACGTCAGTGGCTCTCCTTCCAGATGCAATACGTCGCTGAAATATCTGCATATTTCCGTAATGGCTTTTTTTTTCCTCTTCATTCAAGTGTTGAGTGCGTATCAATTTTGCGACTTTTTCACTACGCGGCATTGTTTCGTCTGTTTGGTTTACTTGGTTTATTTCTATCTCTTCTGCTTCTTTTTGCTCTAGCTCCTCTATGATTACTTGTGGCATGAGCATTTCGACCGTCTTCTCAGTCGTGTTTAATATGCTCGCCGGGCATAGGAAATTTTCTGGCCTTACTAGGCAGTTTCCTATGAATACTCCTGGCATCGTTTCTTCTGCCTGTATTACTCCTAGTGAATTCTTATCGGTCGCGACTTGTACTATGGTTTCGCTTCGTAGTTTCAGAATCATTTTCTTATACGGGTACAATTTTAAAGTACTACTCCTTATTCGTATTGAGCTCGATTCGTAGCTATATGACGCTTGATGCTTCTTTATGAAATCTATCCCCAGTATTCCGTCGTACTCGATCGGGAAGTTGTCTTTGACGACATATATCGTGTGCTTGATTTGTTTGTTCTTCAAGTCAATAGTCGCCTTGAATTTTCCAATCGTGTGGGCCTTATGTCCTGTTACTCCTGTGAGGGCCATTTCATCCTCTTCTATTAGTGTTTCGCCCTTCAAGTGCTTTACCTTAATTATAGATACTGCCGTTCCGGTATCGAACAGCAAATTCATTTTTTCGCGCTTCGCTTCTCGCATGGGCAGAGTGATTAAGCCCTGCATGCTTCCGCGGCTTGTTAGTCATGTGCGACACCCGATACTCTAACGCAGGCCGTCGCTGCTTTGTCTCCTTCTTTTCCTCCTCATCGCTATTCGCGGCTGAATTACTGTTCTTTTTTCTCGGGCCACTCGTTTTTGGGTGAAAATTTTTGCTTTGTCCTCGCGAATTATTAGATTTGTCATGATTGGTTCTTTCTTTAGTTGGTCGACTGTTTAGCAGCCAACATTCCTCGCGTACGTGTCCCGCCTTCTTATAGTATTTGCAGAATTTGTCTATCGCGTTAACGCGGGGTGTCCTATCGGGTTTCGGTAAAGTGAAACGGTTCGCGTATCTACTGGTTCGACATTCCCTTTCGTGGTGCCCGTATTTTCCGCATTTTTGGCATTGTATTATCGGTCGGTTGTCCTGCGGTTGTGGCGAGTACGCGTAATTATTTTTGGGCCGTGACGGATTTCCGCCCGGTCCGTTTACTTTCTCTTCGGCGCTCGCTCCGGCAATCGCTTCTTGCAGGGTTGCAAAATGCTGAGCTCGAACGAGTAACTTGATCTCTTCTCTCAATCCTAGTTGGAAATTTTGTAATGCCTGTTGCTGAATTGTTTCTAATATCGTTCGTTTGCTTTCTATGGTGTGATTCCTGCCTTCTATCATGGAATCGTATAGTTCCATGGCTAGTTTGTCGGCTCTTAATCCGAATGCTCTTGCGCTTTCTCCGGGTTTTTGCTTGAGTGTATTAAACTCTAGTTGTAAGTGGGTGGTGCTTTTTCGGCTCAGGTAACAAACTTCTAACTCTTTCTTTAATTATGCAAAGTCTCGTATCTCTCGCGTTTGAAAATCTATCATCGCTCTTCCCTTTAACTTCGTGCATAACACTGCTTCGAGTAGTGTTCCTTCTTCCATTGGATTTATATTTTTTATTGCATACGACGCGGCGCTTAAAAATTCTTGCAGTCTACTCGAGGTTCCGTCGAACTCGGGTATCATGTCGCGTGCCTCTTTTAGACGTAAATATCCGATTGCGCGTTCCGCTTGGTTCCGAATATCGTACGACGTTCGTCCGTATGTTACTTCGAACGGGAGGTTACTTTGCTCGCGTCTCGCGTGAATTTCGCGGCGTTCGGGATTTGCCGTTTCTAATTGATCTACGCGGTTTTGTAGATTGCGGATTCCATGTAGTATCTCGTCGAGGATGGCATCTCTATTGTTCGGCGGTATTCCGGCCGGCTCGTGCATTGCGGTTACTCGCCGGGGTTCTCTGTTGCGATAGCACTCTATTAAGACGGTTTATTTCGGCGTCTACGTCCTCTGGAGTTATGGGTATATTATCGTTGTTCACGTCGCGGTTGTCGCGGTTGTTATTTTCTGCTTCCGCCATCTCGATTACGTTCACGTTTCTTGATGCGGAGTAATATTCTTGTAGATTGAATATGCTACTATCGTACACGTCAGTGAAAACGCTCGTCGTTGTGATAGTCTACTGATCGTGCTGTCGGTGTCTTCGGATTGTGCGTACACGTGTGAGGGGTGGAGTCTATTTTCCTCGGGGCAGTTATCGTTTCCTATTAAACTCGCGTCTAAATCGTCGAATGGAAATTCGCGTTCGACTACGATGTTAGGATGTAGTTACGGTTCTGATTCGCTTTCGCTTGAGTAATACGCGTCTAAGTTTCTACGCACGCTGTCGCGATTGTCGCTTACGCCTTCTTCGGTCGCTTGAGCGGGACTTAAGGGGGTAGTACAGTCTGGCAGAGGGTTAATTTCAGGATTTATTTGTGACAAAGTGGTAGGCCAATCAGGTTTATGGTGTATACGATATTGAAGTACATGTTTAGGTGCATTTACAGTATTTTTTATATGGAAAAATATTATGAAATGTAGGAGTTATGAGTCATCTCTCCGCGCGCGCGCTCGACTACGGTGTACCTAGAAGCTCCTGTACGGCGTGCCTGAAATGAAAAACGCAAAAAGGGTATTGAATTTAAATATATTCCCCACAGGTTGACGTTCGAAAATCGTAAAAGTGTTAAAAATTGTGAAAGTTATAGCACTTAACAAAAAGAAGTTCATTGGCATAAAATGAACTTCTTTTTGTTAAGTGCTATAACTTTTACAATTTTCAATATTTTTACAATTTTCGAACGTCAACCTGTGGGGAATACATTTAAATTTAATACCCTTTTTGCGTTTTTCATTTCAGGCACGCCGTACAGGAGCTTCTAGGTACACCGTAGTCGAGAACGCGTGCGAAGAGATGACTCATAACTCCTACATTTCATAATATTTTTCCATATAAAAAATACTGTAAATGCACCTAAACATGTACTTCAATATCGTATACACCATAAACCTGATTGGCCTACCACTTTGTCACAAATAAATCCTGAAATTAACCCTCTGCCAGACTGTACTACCCCCTTAACGGGCTATTTCTATGCGCTCGTCGTGACGCCTCGCTATGGAGCCACGATTGATTTAATTCCGCAGGTAGATTATCTCTTTCCGACATTTACGGTAATTGCGCTTTACATAATTTGCTTATCGACTTACATTACGGTCGCTAGTCGCATGCTGCTGGTCAGTGCCCGTGCCGCTCTATCTGCCGGTGAGTCTCCGGTGAGGTAGGTCGGTGCCGTCTCGGGTTACGTTGTACGTTTGTCCCTCGTCGGCCGCTACCGGGTGTTCTGCTGCTGTCGAATCTGGCTGCCGTGTCTCCGTTGAGGATGTTGCACCGCCTTAACGATTCACTTTCTCTGTTTCAGCTGCCGTTTCCTGGTGAGGATCCCTCTCGCTGCCACCATTTGTTTTGCCCCGTTCGGTGAGGGGACACGGGGTTCTTATGATCCGCGCAGGAGGCAGAATAACTGAACTCTTTTCTTTTAATTAACGACTTTAATAAAATACTTTCGTGTGACAATTTCGAATAACTCCAGTCGCCTGCCCGACTCCAATTGCCCTCCTGTCTTCTCTTCTCGCACCTTTTTGTAGACTTGTCCGTCCTTCGATATTGCTGAGTTGCCCGATCGGATCTAGGCCGATCGCGCAACTCATACTCGTGCTGATTCGGCACTTATGTATTCTTATGTAGTCGGGCTTTCTTAATATACTCTTACTGCTTAATACATTTACTCTTAATTATCTTATTTATCAATACGTGAAAACGGGCCGCAACAATCATGAGAAATAACATATGAAATTCACACATATTATTAGGAAGCTTGTAATGTTAAACCATTAATAACAAAAAAAGATGTTAGAAGAAATATAGCAGCCTAGAAAATGGTGTTTGTATAAGGTACATTTATATGTCTTTGGCATTGTTGTAATCTAAAATTACAACAAGTAATTATCGAAGTATATTATAATAAATTATATTATCATAAAATTTTAGAATAGTCTTTCGAAAGACTTCGAGGAAACGGTCTTTCGAAAGGCTTCTCAATTTACGCCGACGCGGACGTGGAAGTTCATCAAGCTTCCGCGTCGAACTATTGCGAGATGCGAAGGAATGTGCGTCAACGCATTTCGGCAATCGCGGAACCGCGGGATCACCGCGAGATTGCGAATGCGCTCGGTCGCTGACCGACCTCATTCGGGGGGCCGTCGAACCCGGCGGAAATGCGCTGACAAGACATATGTCAAACTAATATAAGGGACCACCGAGGAAGCCGCGACGGAGAGTAGTACACCGGAGACTCTGCCCGTGCTGTTCTCGTTGTCGCGTTGCGAAAAGTATACAAGGTGCGAGTAATAGTAAATACGACGGTTAAACTAAGTATAATCGAGAAAGTGTAACAAGGCGCTGAAATAAAGTTCCAGCTTAATGTGAAAGTGGGTAAAGTTGATTTAACAACGCCTACGTCCCGTTCCTCCTGTGAACCCGGATTCTTCCTAGGCTGTCCGCCCGTGCTTCCCGAGTTCCAACTCGTAACGTCAAAAGATCCCGGAGAATAAACGTTTTGCCGTACGCCGTCGCTAACCGGCGACGCGGCATAACATAAATTGGTGGCAGCGGTGGGATTGACCGAAGCACCCGGACATCTAGAAAAGATAAATATCTGCCAGCAAGCCTGCCTAAGGTACGCAAATAAGGTCTACCAGTCGACGCTGAGTAGGACTAACGAGGAAGAACCCTGCAAAGATAAGTACGGTGGAACGTCTGTGGACTGACCAAGAATCAGACCGACCGACGGGAATAACCAAGGTACAGAGCGACCAAGGTATCAACCGCGGTACTGAGCCAAAAGGGGTCGATCGAGGCATCCTCAAGGACACCAAGGGGCGAAAAGAAAATAAAAGGCCAACACCCAAGGCCGAGTGCAACCACCCAGAGGACCGGCAGAACGCGCCAACGGGGACGCCAACCGATCCGGACAACGCCAAGGCAGCGGACAACGTAGAAGCGGCAACCACGTTCGACAACCAGCATCCTACTTCACGCCAGGACCAGCCGCAACCAACGGAGCCTGCGAGCGACCATGCGAGCCATGTACTTCTAATGTAAGTCGAGAAAATTGTATTACGCGTGAATGTCGGGAGAAAATAGTCCTCCCCGGACGCCAATAGCCTCTACTTCGTGGTTAATTAACGAATTTTCCCCACGGTTAAATAGTCCGCGCGCGCCCACACAAGCAACTCGAGGTAACGTTCGTGTAACATTAGAAACGCGACACTCGGACAGCGAAGCCGAGTTACCGGAACACGTTATTCGTTAACCTCGTACGAAAGCGACCTATTTGACCCTAACGAATATTATCAGGAAAACGGCGAGGACACGCGAACGGAAAACCTTCTATTAGAAGAACGCACCCACATAAATCAGCCACCAGCGCAAATTAAGGAAATTGAAATGGCACAGTCATCAACGAACGCACAGTACGCACCTCTATCTTCGGAAACGCACGACGTAAAAGCAATATGCGAATTATTACGGGAAATGCAGAAAATGCAAGAGGAATCGCGTATAGAAATGCGTGACGAAACGCGCGAATTACGAGAGCGGTTACTAACACTAGAAAATAGTGCACGAAACGACGACCAAGAGGGAATCGGGAACGGAAGAATTTCGAGCGAAAATTACGGACGGACGGAACGCGATATAAGAAATCGGCGTAGCTCCATACCGAACGTCATAACATTAAAAGAAGCCCGTAGCATGATCCCTGAGTTCGATGGGACATCGCGACAGAAATTACAAGAGTTTATAAACGCGTGCACATATGCGGTACATAATATACGGCCTACGGATGAAGAATCATTAGTACAAGCGATCTTATATACAAAACTAAAAGGAAAGGCAATGCAGGATTTTGAAACGCGGGATATACAAACATTCGCTCAATTAAAGCAGCAATTAGAAGATTGCTATCAAGCCAAACAGAGCACCACTCATTTGCAGATTGAATTTAATACGCTCAAGCAAAAACCACACGAAAGTGCGCATGCTTTTGGGCAACGAGTCGATCTATTAGCCATGAAGATATATGACTCTATGATCGAAGGAGAAGATCACTCCAGTATGTTTAAACGCGCGATCCAGCAAACGATACAAAAACAAGCTTTAATTAACTTTCAAATAGGATTGCGCGACGAATTAAAAATACTAGTACGTTCGCAACGATATGTAACGTTACAAGAAGCCATAACGGGAGCGAGCGCGGAAGAAAAGCTCATAGGGCCGACCGCGACAAAAACGGGCGCCTCGCCATACAAAAATAAGCCAGGATATGCGAGACAGCCTCAAAACCAGAGCGTACAATGTTTTAAATGCGGAAAAAACGGGTCACTATGGACGGGAATGCCGAAGTCACGAAACGCATTACCTAAACCTAGCAAGCCTGCACAAGTAAACGCAATACAGAAATATTGCAACTATTGCAAAAAATCGGGGCACAACCGAGATGAGTGTTGGACATTAAAAGGGCGAAAGTACACCCCCAACACCAACAAATCTGAAGAAAATAAAAGGGGATTAAACGAAAAAAGACAACAATTGAAAGTGCCGAATCGAAGGAAGGACGCTGACTCTGCAAGCAGCGAAGACGAGCAGGAGGAGGCGAGAGGAAAACAACCACGACCTGCCTCAGAATATCGAGTTGCACATATCAAAAGTGGGCCACACGCCCGGATGAAGACAGAACTGTTATTAACAAGGTTACCCATACGAGAGGTAAAACCCGGAGCATCGAATATGCTATATGACTCTGGCTCAACGATCTCATTAATAAAATTAAACGCACTAAAAGATGACGCTCCAGTCTACGAAGATCGCATAGCTCTCACCGGAATCACGGGACACAAAATACATACACTCGGAAAAGTGTATGCAACCATTAAGACAAATAAGTTAAAAATTAAACACGCATTTTATGTGGTAGGAGAAGACATGCCCATAGAATACGATGGAATCCTAGGAATAGATTTCCTAAGGGAACACGCCGCAACCTGCGATTATGAGCAAATGCAATTAAAAATAAAAGAAGAAACTTTCAAGTTGTACCCGCATGGAAAGTTCACACTAAAGCCTCGCAGTGAGACTATAATAAAGGCAATCACAGATAAAAATGAAGAAGGTATCGTACGAGCAAAGGAGATGAAACCAGGAGTTTATATTGGAAACTGCCTAGTGAAACCGGAGAATCATATTTGCGTTGTAAGCATAATAAATACAACAGACAAAGAAATTGAAATACCGATTCCACAAGTAACGCTGGAAGAATTAGAACCGGATACCCATACGGCAATACATGCGACAACGACGGAAAAAGAAACTAAACTTGCTATATCGCGAGACGAACGTATCTGACTAACATTGCGTACGCAGCACTTAAACGCCGAGGAAAAACGATCACTCCAACACATATGCGAAGAATATGGCGAGTTATTTCATTTAGAAGGAGAGCCATTAACCTGTACTGCAACAGTAAAACACGAAATAAATACACGCGCTGACACTGCACCTGTAAATGTAAGGCCATACCGACTTCCAGATAAACATAAAGCGGAAGTAAATCGGCAAGTACAAGAAATGTTAGAAAATAAAATAATTCAAAGCAGTACTAGTCAATGGAACGCACCGTTATTAGTGGTACCTAAAAAAGCTGACGCAGCAGGAAATCCAAGGCTCCGAGTAGTCGTAGACTTCCGGAAGCTAAATGATTTAACGATAGGCGACTCATTCCCACTGCCGAATATCACAGATATACTTGATCAGTTGGGAAACGCCAAGTATTTTACTACGCTAGATCTGGCATCTGGGTATCACCAGATACCGATGGCCGAACGAGATAAGCACAAGACAGCATTCTCGACACCTTACGGACACTACGAATTCAATCGTATGCCGTTCGGGCTAAAGAACGCGCCCGCAACATTTCAGAGATTAATGACTGCTGTACTAACGGGCATACAGGGAATTAAATGCCTCGTATACCTAGATGACATAGTAGTGTATGGATCTAGCCTGGAGGACCACAACAAACGATTAAGAGAGGTGCTACAACGACTCCGACAAAACTGTTTAAAACTACAACCGGAAAAATGTGAATTCTTACGCAAGGAAGTGATCTACTTAGGCCATATTATTTCAGAGAACGGAATTTCTCCAGACCCATCAAAGCTAGTAGCAATAAAAGAATTTCCTACGCCAAAAAGAGTTAAGGACGTACAGTCATTTATCGGCTTAGCCGGTTATTACAGAAAATTCATAAAAGATTTCTCGAAGATAGCCAAACCGTTAACAAAGCTAACAAAGAAAACGGAAAAATTTGAATGGACTCAAGAGCAAGAAAATGCTTTCAATAATTTAAAGGAAAAACTAACAACGGCACCTGTGCTTAAGTATCCAGACTTTACGCAAGAGTTTATTGTAACTACTGACGCATCCGACTATGCCATCGGAGCCATACTATCTCAAGGAAAGATAGGTGAAGACCAGCCAATAGCGTATGCCAGCCGAATTCTATCACGAGCAGAACAAAACTACAACACCACAGAGAAGGAGTTGTTAGCCATTGTATGGGCGGCCAAACATTTCCGACCATACGTCTATGGTACCAAATTCAAAATTGTGACCGATCACAAGCCGTTAACATGGCTATTTAACGTTAACGATCCAGGCTCGAGATTGATTCGATGGAGATTACAACTGGAAGAACACAATTACGAAATTATACACAAAGCCGGAAAGGCGAATGTAAATGCCGATGCGCTGAGTCGCAATGTAAAACGAGACGAAGTTGCCTCAGAAGAAGAGCCGAAAATTCACACGATAAACGAGGATAACGCCAACGAAGATGAAGCAAAAGTATATACAGAAGAGGAAAAGAAACAGATATTATATGAGTATCATGATGCACCTGTAGGAGGGCACCAAGGCGTCGAACGAACAATAAATAGAATACGGTTAAATCATAACTGGCGCGGATTGACGAAAGACGTCGAAAAATATATAGCTAAATGCGAGCTATGTCAAAGAAATAAGTTATCGCGGAAAAATAAAGTACCGTTGGTAATTACAGACACACCTACCAAGCCGTTCGAGAAATGTGCTTTGGATATCGTAGGACCACTTACGATTACAACAAGTGGAAATAAATATTTGTTAACATTTCAAGATAGTTTAACGAAATATAGCAAAGCGGTACCAATTCCAAATCAGGAAGCAAATACAGTAAGCAAGCAATTTGTGACAAAAATTGTCTTAGAGCATGGAATTCCAGAAAAAATTCTGACCGATCAAGGCACGAATTTTTTGAGCGAGGTATTTAAAAATACCTGTAAACTCTTAAAGATAAACAAAATTCAAACTACCGCTTATCACCCAGAAAGCAACGGGGCACTCGAAAGATCCCACCGAACATTAGCAGAATACCTACGACACTATATAAATGAGGACCAAACAGATTGGGACGAGTGGATACCGTTTGCGATATTTACATATAATACAACGCCGCACACAGCGACGGGGTATACACCGTTCGAGCTAGTATACGGTCATCAAGCTGAATTACCGACAGCACTGACAAAACCACCTAAACTCACGTATAGCTATGATGATTATGCACAAGAGTTACGGGAAAGATTAAGAGCGACCAACAAAGTTGCCAGGGAACACGTACAAGAAGAAAAGATTAAAGCGAAAAAACAGTACGATACAAAGACTAAAGAAACAAGTTTTCGTGTAGGTGACAAAGTACTCATGTACGATGAAACGTTACGACGGGGACGTTCAAAGAAACTCGAATCCCTATGGACAGGACCGTACACAATCCTCGAAAAGAATTCAGATGTTAATTATACTATAAAGAAAGGAAGAAAAATAATGCGCCTACATGTAAATAAATTAAAACTCTTTATAGAAGAATAATGAATAATAAAAAAGAAAAAAAAGAGAGAGAGAGAGAGAAACACACCCTGAAACAGAATGTCTCTGTTACAGAATACTCGCGTGCTGGAAAGGGCAAGCATTAGCCCAAGCAGGAAAAACGGAACCACATTACAAAATCCAACGATTCCAATATAACCCAGGGATGTATTATGAGAAGCTTGGAAGAATGCACTACTCCCGGAAGACGTGGAAATTAGTCCTTAAATTTGATTTAACCACGCTAAATCAAAGACACGAGCAAATTGAAAAATATCTGCAGGAAGCAAAGACTACATGCGATAATAAAATTCTAAAAGTACTGCATAAGGAAACATGCCTCATTTTTGAAAGCATCGCAAGAAGAGAATTAGAATACTTAACAAAAATCCTCACGCAGATCAACACAATATACAAAACATCGACAAATGCAAAGAGGGGATTAGTAGATGGAATAGGTTCAATAGCAAAATCACTGTTCGGAACGATGGATGCAAACGACGAAAAGCGCATCAACGAGCAGCTCCAACTGTTGGGAAACAATCAACAAACATTACATCACGCCATGCAAAATCAGATCAAGGTGATGAATGCCACTATAGGGCATATAGAAAAATTAGAAAGCATAATAGAACGAAATCGTAACCTATTAGAAAAACGATTTATAGACTATCTTAATAAGGACGAAATAAAAGAACATTTTGAAATTGGCATAGCAGTAGTCACAGATTTAATCCGCGACGTCGAAAACATACTTGAATATTTAGCATGCATAAGAAAAGGAACAATGCACCCGAAATTAATGCCAGTAGAGGATATCACCTGGCAGTTGAAAGAAGCAAGTCAGCAATTGCCACCAGGATCATATTTCCCGTTTAGAGTCAACCTCGAAGACTGGTTTACGATTGAAAAATACACGACAATAAAGGCATTCTACAAAAATAATCAAATATACACCGTCTTACTCTTTCCCCTAATCACACCACCGCTCTATGATATAATGAGCGTTATTGAATTTCCTGTGCTCACGCGCAAGAATGTACTCACATCAGTAAGAGTCGACAATAAAATAATAGCAGTAGACAAAGAAAGAGTGACCTATATGCTCTTAGATGAAGATTATCTGGCAAAGTGTACCCCTACCAACCTACAGTACGTATGTACACAAAATACACCGGTATATCGTATGGATGAAAACGCACCGTGCGAGATACAAATGTAGTGTAATAGTGATAATGTTCAACAGCAACATTATTATAAAATGTGTAAATTCAGACACACTATGACAACACGAACAAAGTGGATTTCATTACGACGACCACACGATTGGCTGTATTCAACAGTAACTGAACAACCAATACTTATACAATGTAATGAACATGAAGAGAAGCAGATAATCAATAACACCGGCAAAATTACTCTAGAAAAGGAATGTAAGCAGATGACAACCGATATGACAGTACAAGCTGAAGAGACAATATACGAGACAGACATAGATACATACTTACCCGAAGTAAATATTCCACTTAAATACGATCATGAAATGATCACATTAAAGAACGAGACAACGGACGACTTAACTCAACATCGAGCTGAATTGACAGAATTAAAAACACAAATACAAAAAATGAATACTGACCTAGAGGACGACGACCGAAATTTTTACGCCCGAAAACAATTTGTATACTCAATGACAGCGAGCGGTATAATTACATTAGTCATAGTAAGCATTGTAATATACGTATTAATAAAAATAAAATAAAAAAGAAAAGGAACCCACGATCACCACTTACATTATACGATGAGGAAAGATCATTTCGACCATACGGATTTCCGAAACCAATTTTAAAACGTAGTGTAAGTACTAGGTTCTAATAGAATAGTAAACGATTATACTAAAACACTGTACACGGGTATCATAAAATGTAAAATATATATAAGTATATGCGGGAAAATATAGAAATGGGTATACAGCAAAGGATAAATTAAAATATATAGCGAAAACTCGCGTACCTCGTTTTCTCTTTCAACGGGGGAGGGATGTTGTAATCTAAAATTACAACAAGTAATTATCGAAGTATATTATAATAAATTATATTATCATAAAATTTTAGAATAGTCTTTCGAAAGACTTCGAGGAAACGGTCTTTCGAAAGGCTTCTCAATTTACGCCGACGCGGACGTGGAAGTTCATCAAGCTTCCGCGTCGAACTATTGCGAGATGCGAAGGAATGTGCGTCAACGCATTTCGGCAATCGCGGAACCGCGGGATCACCGCGAGATTGCGAATGCGCTCGGTCGCTGACCGACCTCATTCGGGGGGCCGTCGAACCCGGCGGAAATGCGCTGACAAGACATATGTCAAACTAATATAAGGGACCACCGAGGAAGCCGCGACGGAGAGTAGTACACCGGAGACTCTGCCCGTGCCGTTCTCGTTGTCGCGTTGCGAAAAGTATACAAGGTGCGAGTAATAGTAAATACGACGGTTAAACTAAGTATAATCGAGAAAGTGTAACAAGGCGCTGAAATAAAGTTCCAGCTTAATGTGAAAGTGGGTAAAGTTGATTTAACAACGCCTACGTCCCGTTCCTCCTGTAACCCGGATTCTTCCTAGGCTGTCCGCCCGTGCTTCCCGAGTTCCAACTCGTAACGTCAAAAGATCCCGGAGAATAAACGTTTTGCCGTACGCCGTCGCTAACCGGCGACGCGGCATAACAGCATAAACTAATAATGCAGGTGTTATTTTGGCATTCTCTTTAATAGATCTTTCTTTTTTGTCGAGGTCATTGTATTCGATCCATGTCCCCGCTCTTGGACAAATAGCTGTGTAGTGTCCCATTTGAATGTTTCGTGTTACCATGGGTCTCTTATATGATACTACACCAATTAATTTGTACTTGATCCTATTTAATGGATTTGTGCAAATTTTGCTAATGTCTGTCATCTTTACTTGACTGACTGGTGTACTCACTGTGTATATCTCAAAAATAATAATATCTACTGGAAAAAAAACTAATATAATATTATTTTGTGCTATTAGATAATTTTTCTAAAATGGACGAAGAGAGAATTATTTCTATATTTCTTTGCAATAAAGTCTGTTTGGCACACCACTATGTATATAATTGTATATATCTATGTATAGTTGTTAAGTAGATTAGGTACCCCCGTTTCTTTCCTTTTGTAATTTTTGCGCGAAACGTCGGCAGATCGCGAGCAGCAGCAGCATGCAACTCACCTATCGGTGCTGCCATCGCCCATCCGTCGACGGCATCCGCTCCCCCCGAAAAAGGAGCAAATACTCGCCCGCGGCACATTACAGGACCGCGGGCACTCATCGTCCATCCGTCTTACGGAGCTCTCAGTCAAGCCGTCTTACGGCACACACATCTCATCGTCAAGCCGTCTTGTGGCTCTTATCATAACCAATCTTCGGACCTCGTCGTCCCGGAGCCGAGCAGCATAGAACGTTCCAGAAGACTTACTTCCTGCCTACACTCTTGCTTGCTCACTGCCGCCTTGCTACCTGCCTGCTATCTTGCTTGCCTGCTCTATTTTGCTATCCTGCTTGCTTGCACGTGCCTGCCGGCCGCGCGCCGACCGAACCGAGATCCACGGAGCGGCCACGAGGTCAGAGGACAGGACGAGGACCGGTGGATTCCTGGGGACGACGGCCGACACGGTGAGTCGCTTTTCGCTTTTGCAATTGCTGCATACGCATTTTGCTTTTGCGTTATAACTAGTCGTGAGGGGACTCAATCACCCCCCTCTGGTCCTTCGAGTAATATCGCTAATTTCGCACATCTTGCCTCCGGGGGACTGACACCCCCCGTTCAAAGTCGCAGCATAAAATCTTGTGAAAAGTTAAAAGTAAAGATTATTTTTGATGGCTTAGACATAATGTACGCTGCTGTAATAATTTGTTTAATTTACGTTCAATAATGAGTTGGATATTTTAAATCACTTGCCTGTTTCAAATAGCTTTGTTTTTTCAAATCCAGTACAGCCTTCTGCGCAATAAAGATGTTCTCCTTCTAAGAGTACGCTTTGTTTGACAATTTCATCAAAATTTGTACAACTTGTAATTTTTGTTTCTTCAATTTGAATTACAGGAAACTTTTTGGATCGTGGCGGACAACCAAGATTGCACTGGGACGTCTCTTTAAAACTGGAGGTTTCTTTAAATAAGATGCCTGCCAAATAGCCTACATTTGTCTCACAATCGATACATTCACCGACATCAGATGTCGGAAATATATCTACAAGTATTTGTGCGCGCATTTTGTAAATATTTTGACTAATTCCATTTCTTATGGCATGGTCAATTAATTTAAAAAATAAATTTGTTTCTACTCTTTCTTCCATGTGTTGCAAAATATGATGTAAGTCATGTCCTGTTGCAAGTAATATTTGGAAAATACTGTCAAACGCGCAAGTATTGGCGACAGTATAATTGTTATTGTGAATTTTTAATGCCTTTAATGAGATATCATTACCGTTTTTCATAATAGGTACTCTTGCGACTTTTTTACATTTTAGGGCATCTATTATTTTATGCGGATTTTTTCCCAGATATAACGCATCACGTTTACTTGATTTCACCTGTCCCTGTCCGAATCCACGCCAATTCTCTACTTCGCGGCTTCCCAAAATGTCTTTTATGTTTGGTACGTTATCTTTACATTCAATACATACGCGTGGTTGACCATAACCCTCTTCAACATCTCCGAATGGTAAAGAGCATTGAGGTAATGCGTGCACATACTTCTTACATAAATGGCAAACATGCGCACCTGATGGTTTATCATCATTCTTACATGCAGGACATGAATTATTTGAATCTAACATTAAATTAATATCATGATTAGATTCATTTACACATGTGAAAGTTGACAATATCTCTTTTGGATCAGCAGATGGTCCATTGCATTATTGGTGTTTTGTGCGTCGACAATTTTTAATACTCCACCCAAGTAATCTACGTGCTTCTGAAGAAAAGAATCAATGCGCATCAATGGACAATTTTTTAATAATAAAGATTTTAATTTGTTGAATTCGCTTTCGACCGATGCACTAGAAGCAGGTACGCGACTATAACCGAATTGATTTCGGTAGATATTTGTCCAGAGTGGTAATAATCTTATATCAATTATTACACGTTCAACTATCTGTGGAAAGTAATGCGGATTGATTCTATCGCCCACATCTGAAGCAATTGAGGACTTAACTTCACATGTTTTATGGCGCTATACGTGACGGTCATGCCTCACTAAGTTTACTTTCTGTTTTTCTATCCGCCTTGTTAAAGCGTAACGATGACTCGTAATTTTATATTGTTTGACGCACATTGATCCATGTAAGTTTAATATGTAATTGTTTTATATGTATTACCGGCAATCTATGTTTTTTCAGCATTAACTTGATAAGGACTCAAAATAGTGGTCGAAACGTCGTTATAATTATTAATTTATTGCCAGTCAGGCCGACCAATAAACATTTGATTTTATTTTATCACTGGCGAAAATTTATTTTATATTTAAAATTTGTTTGCTCCACGTACTCCAAGAGTTTTCAAAAGGATTAGTAATAAAATCACTTGTTTTGTCGTCTATATTTTCAATTTCAAATATAACGCTATCATGTTGTCGGTTTCGATATTTTCTACATCTGTCACTCGCTGTCATTAAATTTGTTAATTTCACTCGCTCCAGATCACAATGCGTTGAATCACCATTTTCTAAATTTCCGTCAGTTTCGGATAATACTATTGTGAAAATGGATTTTACTATTTCTTTTGCATTTATTATGTTTCTGCAAAGTATCAATTGACCAATTGCTCCCAGATAAAAAGTTCTTACTCGGTTATTTAAACTTTTACAAGTTTTAACATATTTTTTAATGAAATGTGCGACATCAATTCTAATGTAACATTTTGGCAAATTAGAGTTTCCAAGCGCATCCGCATAATCTTCAATATTGAAATATCCTGTAAATGAACGAACAATTGCGATTAAAAGCGCTCTGGACAAATCGCATACTACTTCTTTAGGCACCGATGCACCGGAACGTAACCACTCTGCCAGCCAAAAATGAATGGAATTAGCATTATGACGCTCACTTATCATTTGGCAAACGGAAAATTGTCCATTTTTGCAGTTAATAACGTAATAATATAAGAACATGTGTTTTGAAATAGAACCATCAGCTTTACATAGTTTTTTTTTATGACGCTACCGGTTGCATCGACAAATATACATGCATCATTTTCGACGGAATATTTTCTGTAAATGTTTAATTGATGGTTGGTCCAGTACCCTTATGAAAAAGTACACTCAACTTTGATGGTTAACACCCAAATTTGAGTGTTAACACTAAACTTACGAGAGTTAACACTCAAATTTGGGCGTAAGTTTAGTGTTTGTCATCAAAGTTAAGTGTCAACACTTAAATTTAGGTGTAGATTGAGTGTTGACCATTAAGGTTTAGGTAAGTTGTGGGTTTAATCCTCAATGATGAGTGTATATTGGGAGTTTATTCTCAATGATAAGTGTAGGTTGGGGATTAAGCCTCAATATTTAGTGTAGGTTGGAGATTGATTCTTATCGTTGAATGTTGGTTTGGTGTTAACAGGGTGTTAACCTTTAATGTTCTATATCGATTTAATCAGTGTCGCCATGATCCCTTTATCGTTGAGTGTCGTTTAAATGTTACTGTGTTAATCTTCGTTAAGTGTCAATTGACGGCCCTTATTATTAATCGAGTATTGATTAGTAGCCCTTAGGGAAAAAAAACCTAAGATTTTGGTGTTTACACCCAACTTTGGGTGTTTAGACTCCATTTTCGGTGTCAACGCCTAAATTTTCAGTGTTAACACCGACATTTGAGTGTCGACATCCAAAGTTAAGTTTTGACACCGAAACTTTGGGTGTCGACACCAAAATTCGAGTGTCGATACCAAAACTTTGGTGTCGACACCAAAATTTGGGTGTCGACACCGAAACTTTGGGTGTCGACACCAAAATTTGAGTGTCGACACCCAACTTTTGGTGTCGACGACACTCAGGTTTCAGTGGCGACACCCAACTTTTGGTGTCGACACTCGGGTTTCAGTGTTGACACCCAATTATAAAACAAAAGATAAAAATTATAAAATGCAAGGTTAAAACTTTAACTTATTATGAGGCCACATTATACATATATCTAACTTTAAATTATATATATATATATATATATATATATATATATATATATATTACAATCTTCTTTATAATGAATCAATTGTACGATGAAACAAAGATGTTTATCTGGTTATTTATAATATTTACAGTCCTTTGAATCTGAATCCTTTAAACGAAATTGGACAATTCGTTGAATATAAGTTTATCAGATTTTATCTTTCTTTCTATTTTTATCCGACACTGTATACTTGTCATAACTTTTCGTTGGATCAAAAGATTCCCATCTACTCGCTGGAAAAATGTGTTTGTTCCTCACGTACCATGATCTAATAAAAAAAATAAAAAGATAACATAAAGGAGAATTATACAAAGTTATTTTTAATGATAAATACCTAAGTAAAACTTTTCCGGCATGTGATTCCTCGATTTCAACAGAAGCATCGTACATAACACGAATATCATCGTGAATATCATTCAAAGAATTGCACGTGTCGAAAAATCCAGTAATACGTGCCCAATCTAACAAACCCGATCATTTATCTTCTCATTTCTCACAAAAATTAAAGGAACGCTAAAGGCCGTAGCCGGATAAGAAGGGTCAATGTGCCCCCGCACGGATCATGTTCATTTTTTTTTGCTTTGATTGCTATCAGTGTCACTTACAATTTAGTCAAATATTAGCCCTTAATATTGAACCGTTTTGCTGTAAAAAATAAAAATAAAAATTTCGAAAATAATTCATATCTTTTGATCGGCTTAACCGATTTTGATGAAATTTTAATATGTTGTAGATATCGTTGAGACACATTTGTGGAAAATTCGGGAAAGGTTTCTGATGACAGAAACATTGATACAAAAAATAAATAAATGTTCTTGATTTTTTTTAGTCCCGATATCTTTCTTGTACAATTACGAAAAAATTGTTCTAGAATCTTGGAGTAGTTTCCTATAGGACATAATTTTTTGGAAGCAATAAAATGGGTAGGCGGTACTTTAAAAAAATAAAGTATTTTTTTTTATTTTTTTTAAATATGATATGCTTTTGGTACCATTGCCATATTTTTTTTTGTAGAATTTTGAGACAGCATTCTGCAACGAGTAATTTTTTCGAACCAATAAAATGGGTGGAAGGTACTTTAAAAAAACAAATAATTTTTTTTTATTTTTTAAAATTATGATATGCTTTCTGTACCATTGCCATATTTTTTTGTAGAATTTTGAGACGGTATTCTACAACAAGTAATTTTTTCAAACCAATAAAATGGGTGAAAGGTACTTAAAAAAATTTTTTTTTTCAAAATTATCATAGCTTTTTGGTACCATCGCCATATTTTTGTTTAGAATCTTGGAATGGAATCCTACAACAAGTAATTTTCCGGAATCGATTAAATAAATAGGTGCAGGTACTAAAAAAATAATAAAATAAAGTAAATTGAAATAATTATAAAAGGATAAACTATAATCGTATTAAATCAAATGTTTATTAATGAAGTACACATACACGTACACACTACACATACACTCAAAATAATGAAGTACACATACACATTCGTTCACATAATTACTCTCATACTATTATTTACAGTTATATTTATATGGATGGACTAATCTTCGTCACTATCTACATTAACAATAGGCGTGATGCCGTCTGTTTTGAATAGTGTACATAAGTGCTGGGCTGGTCTCGGAATTTTTGATAAGTATCGTCCGAGATAAATAATAAGATAAATAATAAGATAATAAGATAAATAATAAATAATAGCAGCAATGTGCGAACAGCAGCCAACTGTTCTTCGTCCATTGGCGCACTCACAAAAATATCTTTTTATCCCGGAATAACCAATACTATCAGGAGTATATTCAATAAAACATCGATACACTTTCCTAGATATGTGACGGGACTGTACTTGAAGCTTGAGTACATTGGACTGGTCTTTGAGGAACTGCAAATTCAAACTACCATCTTCATTTGAAATTTCTCCCAAGTAGGAAATCGCCTGCGAATACTGATAAGTTCCGGTGAATAATATTTTCAAATCAATTTCTGTTAGTTCCGGGAAGTTAAGCAAGTCACTGGAGGAAATATTTTGGAAAGGCATTCGTTTTCAAAACCAACCATTCTCTTCAACCATAATAGCCAAAGTGTTCTCGATGTCTTTTCGTGCAATCATATGTTCAACAACCTCAGATGATATTTGGTCCTCAGAATTTAATCGCTTTCCAAATTGATTCAAAAGAAACGATGCTATTCGATACAATACACCCTCCTCCGTAGAGGTGCCAAGGATCCCCCCTCCCGGCGCCCACTCCCTTCCTCTCGCCGCGACACGCCACCCCCCCGCGCGGGGGGAACAAACCGACCCGTCCGTCGGGGGGAAGTGGCGCGCGGGCGTTCTGCGTAGCCCGATTGTCTTCTCCTTGTCCTCCCGGTGTGGGAAAAAGAGGGAGACCGGTACGACGATTCACCGGTCTCCTATTCACTATCTGACGAGTGGGAGGGGCGGCCTCTCCCCTCCTCACCCGTTCGTCCGCCTCCTTCTGCCGCATGACTGTGCTGCAGAAGGAGGCGAACGCCCTCCAATTTCTCGACCCCTTTTCACCCGGCCTGACCACCGCGGCCACTACCGCCGGGAGGGAGAGGTCTTCTCCTATTTGGGCCCGGAGAGCACGGCGCTCTTCTACCCACGCTGGACAGTCTTCCAGCGTGTGCTGCGCCGTGTCCGCCCCCTCCGGGCAATGCCAACAGCACGTGGTGCGCTCCTTCCCGATGCCGTGCAGGTATTTTCCGAAGCAACCGTGCCCCGACATCACCTGCACGGCGTGGAAGGCGAGAGGCCTCTGCCTCACGCCCTCCACCCACTCCTCTAGGACGGGCCAGACAGCCGTGGCGACCCTTTTGCCGTACTGGCGGCGGGGATCCGCCGCCCACTACCTCCACCTAACGATGAGGGTCGCCTTTGCCTCCGCTCGTAGCGCCCCCCTGATTCGCGGGGTTATTTCCCCCAGCCTGCCGCGTATCTCGCGAATGCGGTCGTATGTTTCGGCATACGACCGCGCGAGCAGGTGTGCCGGGGGAATCCCCGCGAGGAGGGTCGCCCCCACATGGGCGACGGTCCTGTACGCCCTTGCGGCCCTGAGGGCGATCACGCGCTGCGAGGCCTCTAACTTGGCCCTCAACGCGCGTGACCTCTCGGCCTTGGCCCACCAGACGGGCGCGGCGTACATGAGTATGGAGTGGACCGTCGCCGTGTAGAGGCGACGCACTCGACCGCTGGCTCCCCCGAGGTTCGGCAGCAGCCTCGAGAGGCTATTCGCCACCATGCTGGCCCTCGAGGTCACCCGGCCGATGTGCGCGCCAAATTTCCTCCCGCTGTCTAGCCACATTCCAAGATACTTCATCTCCGGAGTGGTCGGGACATTTACTCCTCCTATGCGAAGGCTGAGTCCCTCCGGCGGTGGACCCCGCTTGCGCTTGCGCTTGTCATAAAAGACGGTGGCTTGCGTCTTTTGCGGGGCCACCTTGAGACCCAGTCCTTCGATGGAGCGCACCACGCTCGCTGCCGCTGCGTTCGCCAGCCTGAACAGCTCCCGCCATCCCTCCCCGCTGACCCCCAGGTATACGTCGTACGCATACCCGGAGAGCCAGCATCCCATAGGGAGGGGCGTCCTGAGGACCCGGTTATAGGCGACGATCCACAGCAGGGGCCCTAACACCGACCCCTGTGGGACGCCGCACTCCATCAGCCGGATCCTCCGGACTCCGTCCCGGTCCGTGTAGGACAGGCCTCTGTCCACGAAGTAGTCCTGGATGACCATGATCAAATACCAGGGAACCCCAAAGTCCAATAGGGCCCCCATGATCTCGGGCCAGGGAAGGGAGTTGAAGGCGGTTCGAACATCGAAACCGATGCCCATGACAACTCCCCCCCCGGCGATCTCGGCCTCCGTCCGGGAGAGGACGCGCTTTATCGCGTCCACGGTCGATCTCCCGGCACGGAAGCCGAATTGGCCATCCGAGAGCCCTCTTTCGCCTCTTCGGGACAGGTGCCGGACGAGGCGTTCCGCGATAATCCGCTCCAGAATTTTGCCCGCCTTGTCCAGCAGACACACGGGCCGATACGAGGAAGGCAAGCCCGGAGGCTTGCCCTCCTTGGGCAGGAGCACCAGGCTGGCCTCCTTCCAAGGTTTGGGGAAACGACCGGCCCTCAGACACGCGGTGAACACCCCGCGCATCCTGCCGGCCATCTCCCCCGCGGCCAAGAGCCACGCTCGCCCAGGGATCCCGTCCGGGCCAGGGGCTTTGCCCCTCTTGACCCGGCGAAGAGCCCTCGACAGTTCCTCCTTTTCGACCCCCCACTCCTCACTCCATTCCGGCACCGTTGCCGGAATCCCTATCTCCCCCGCGTTGCACCGGGGGAAGAGGGTGTCGACTATCTCTTCGACAAATGGGGGGTCTAATGTCTCCGTGAGTGGGGGCGCCCAGGGCTTCAGCTTGTTCTGCACAAGCCTGTATGGGCGCCCCCACGGATCCTCGTCGACACTGTCGAGAAGCTCCTTCCAGGCGAACCCCTTGGCCGCTCGTATGGCTCGGGAGAGGTCCTGGCGGGCGGCACGCCAGGCCTCCCCCGCCTCCTCTATGGTCGGGCCGCGCCTACCCGCGCGGGCCCTCGACCATGTTCGCTTTGCCCGGTCCGAGGAGCGCCTGAGTGCGGCTAACTCCTCGGTTCACCAGTATGCGTGCTTTTGGGGAGAGAGAGGGCGAAGCCGAGACATGGCCACGTCGCACGCCGTGACCATTGTTCTCACCAAATCCTCGACCTCGCGTTCGATCTCCCCCTCCCCGATCGCTCCTTCCTCCTCCCTGTTCCAGTGCAGGGCCAGGATCGCCGCGTTGAAGCGATCCTGGTCCATCTTCCTGATGGCCCATCTCCGTCTCAGCTTCGCTGCTTCGCGGCGGCGGGTGAGCACCTCCGGGGGGATGGCACGGACCGACATCTCAATGTAGAGATGATCGGAGAGTGTCTCCTGGCCCGTGACCACCCCCCAGTTGCGTATGTCGCGGGCGACAGGGGGGTGGCCCAAGTGAGGTCCACCACCGACGATCCTCGTCGCCGCACGCAGGTGCTCTCTCGGCCCGAGTTAACCAAGCTCAGGCCGAGTCCCGCCGCCCAGGACTCGGTGACGGCGCCCCTCCAGTTCGCCGGCGGGGGACAGCACCATAACGCTGATCTCGCGTTAAAGTCCCCCGCGACGATCACCCGCCCTGACGAGCAGCTGCGAACGCAGTCCTCTAAATTGGACAGCAGCTGCTCGTACTGCGGGCGAGTCCAGCTCGGAGGGGCATACACCGCCACCACGGAGATGGGCCCACAATCGACGGCGACGTACCCACCCCGGCTTTCTTGAGTGTGCACGGGGGGGGGGGGGGGACGTCGGCGTCGTCCTCCATGTAATTGCGACGGAGCCCCCGCGGTCCCCGACCCAACAAGGGTGATTTCTCGGGACGCGGTAAGGCTCCGCCGCAATTCCCATACCACACCCGCGCTCTGCCAGGGCCTGACAGAACAGGTCCTGCGCCGCGCGGGTGTGGTTGAGATTCGTCTGGAGGATCTTCAGGGCCATTTATATATAGCCTGGCCCGAGATCCTCCTTTCCCTCCTCCTCTGTATCATTATCCGGGATGGTTATTCCCGCCTCCTCCTCCGTGCTCTTCTCCACGTTTTTCGATTCCATTGGAATCAGCCCCTCTTTGCTCGGACCCGCCACTGGACCCGTCGGTGTTGTCTCCACCTCTACGTCCATACTCGCGGCGGGCTCCGCTGCTGGAGTGACCTTTTTGGTCTCTTTCCTCCTCCTTGGTGGCCTCTGTTCTTTTGGCGGGGGCTCGATTGTCCCCGCGATCAGAACGTGACTCCCTCCTTGACTCTGAGTGACTCTGAAACCCTGTACTTCCAGGTCGTTTACCTTTTTGTGTTTCAGGCCTTTCTTGTTCGCGGCCTTCGATGGTGGTGCCGCCCCCTGCTTCGCCGCGCTCTCCTTATTCACGGCCTTCTTCTTCATTCCCTGCCGGCAACCCTTACGAGGGTCCCCCGATCCTGTGTTTGGCCGGGAGCCCCTTGCTGCGGCAGACAGCGCAACACACCGGCGCCTGGCATTCTCTCGCCGGGTGTTCCTCCCCTCCGCATCTGTAGCACGTTCCCGTGCGATCCGCCTCATTGCGGCAGGTCGCACGGGTGTGCCCCAGCTCCAGACATTTATAGCACTGGAGCGGCCTCTGTGCTAGCAAAGTTATCTTCGCCAGAGACCACCCCAGCGCTATCCTGCCCTCCTTATTAAGAGCGATTGCCGCGGCTAGCGGGCACTTTACGACAACTGTTCGTTGTCCGCCAGCCGTTTCCCTAAACGGTCCCACCGCAATCGACGTGACTCCTACCCTCCCTTTGTCTGCCAGTGCCTCCTGGACTTCCGTCTCGGTAACCGAAGGCTCCAGATTGCTCAGCCTCAGGCCAGCCGTTTTCGTGGGTCGGCCGACCCTTACTCCCCCGACTGGCGAGGACCTCAGCCATCTTACTGGCCAGGGCGTCGGCTTTTTCAACGTTCCCCTGACCAGAGATTTCGAGGCTCAAGGCCCCCGTCGCGGTCCTTCTGACACTGGGAGGTTTCGTTATGCCGATCTCCCCCAGGTTCACGCGCCTCCTCACCATACCCATGTTCTCGGCGTAGTGTCCTACGGGGCATGTGAGCGTCACGGCCGCTGTGCGTGGCACTCTCCTCTTCGCAGTTTGTGTTTGCTGTTGCTGGGGGATTGGTCGGCCGTTCCCGGATCCTTTCCCTCCTTGCGTCCCTCCTTTCTCGGGCCTTCCCGTCGTCTTTCCTTTGGCGGTCTTCGCCGACGGTTGGGCTGACGGTTGGGCTCGGGCAGCCTGGCTGCCCTTGTTCTTCCTCTTGGCCACCAGCGTCCATTCGTCATCCTTTTTGGACCCGGCGGTTGCTTGCGTTCCCCCACCCCCTGGTACCTGGGGGCGCGCTCTTTGCGCTGCCCCCGTGGGAACGGGAGTAGGGGGAGGGCCGGCTTTCCGCCCCAACACCTTAGACCAAGGCGTTTTATCCCCGGCTGCTGCGGGAGCGGGTTGTACCGGCTGTTTTTTCGCCGCGAGCTTCCCTCCTTTCCTCTTCCCGGGATTATTCCCCGGGGCGGCGGACTCTCCTCTTTGGGGAGGGGAGGTGACAAGGGGAGTGTTGTTATCCCCTGTCTTCCTCTTATCCCCTGTCTGGGGAAGTACTTTGTTTAACTTTTCGAAGAGCGACTTCCCCATCCTGTCCACCTTTTCTTGGACGCACGTCACCAGCATTGCGGCCAGACGTGCCTCCATGCCGTTGGCCGGTTCCTCCTTCGTTGACGGTGCCGGCGGGACCGCTGGGTCAATGACCCTCCGATCCCCTTGCAGGAGCGGACGGATGGCTGCCGGCATTCCCGTGGCGGCTATTTCTTCAAGGACTTTCATCCTTGTCCTCTCCGCCTGTTCCTCCTCTGTTGACGCCGCCGGGGTTGATGTTGGGGTCTCCGTTGCTTCTGCGCCGAAGCCCGTCGACTCCTGTCCCCCCGTGCTTGGCTCGTCCTCGCCCGAAGACGATTCGGGGAATTTCCGCTTCTTGGCGTCACTGCCCCGTGCGGCGCCCCTCGTCCTCGGTCCTTGCTCCTCCCGTTCCTGTTGAACCTGTCTCCGCAACATTTCCACCGTGTTGCGGAGTTCCTGCACCTCCCTCTGTGTCGCAAGGTGCTGCGTTCTCGCCTCCTGTAGAGTCGCGAGCTCTTGCTGCTGCGCGGCAAGTCTAGTTGACCGCGCAGCGCCTCCAGCTCTTCGTCCTTTTCGTGGCCCGTCACCGGGTCTTCGTATCTTTGTACGAAGAGCGTCGTGGCGGCCTTCACCGTTGCAGCCGCCTTGTTCAGTCTCCCGCGATACTCACTTTTCAGTGAGTTCGATTTTTCGGCGACCAAGTCGATCGCGTTTACGGCTTCCAATATAGCCGCCGGGACATGTTCAGACGGTGCGAGCCTCAGCTCCTCGAGCGCCTTTTTCTCCTCCGCCCTTCTGCTTGCAGACAGGTTGGCGGGGATCATTGCGTCTCGTAGGGACTTCAGCTCCCTGGCCTTCTCCAAGAGCTCGCGGTGTGCGTCCCGGAGCATCTTTACGTAGTGGTCGCCCGTGGTGGCCGGGCGACCCCTACCTCCCTCCTGCGCGACATCCAACAGGGAGGGACAGTACTCCCTCCCCATCTCTCGGTCGACCCCTTCGACGGCCTCCCTCATAATGGATCTCGCTTTGCCCCGCAACTTCTTGCTGAGATGCACGGGCTTGTCCCCCTTCTGGACACTCACAACAGCCACGTCACTGTCCGAATCGGACTTAGAGTCGGCGACTGTTGCCTTCCTGCTCCTCCTGTTCTTCGAGCGTGAACGCTCTTCCAATTCGGATCCAGAGGAGGAGGACACGTCCCCCCTTCTTCTCGTCCCCGTCCTTCCTTTCTCCTTGGATCTACCTTGGCGGCTCTTCGACCTGCTGGACCTTTTGCCCAGCGCGACCTTGGCCCTGTCTTCCTGCGAGGAATGTTTCCCTTTTGATGTGCTCGCGGCAGTGGTTGCGCTGACGGCGCCGGACTCCGACCTTGACACGGCCGTCGTCTCCCCGCCAGTCACGTCCACCTCAGCCTCGCTCTCACCATCCGTCCCATGCTCCAAGTAGTCGAATTTAAGTGAGTCAGTCATTTTGATTTCAAACCCGCGACCCGTCGCGGCTAGAGTCGTGAAACTCTTATGCCCCAGCGCCGTGCCAACAGCAGGGAAACTGGGGCTTCAGCCCCTTACTTGCCCACGGGCGAAGGGCATCAAGGCCCAGTCGCACCGTGGGTTTTCGGGGGTCCCCCGGCTCCGACCCCGGGGGCACCGCGACGAGCGCCGCCACGCGGGGGGCCCCACGGACAGACAGGTACCGAGGGTGTCGCACCCCACCCAAGGTCCTGCCCGCCGTGGCGGCCAGCGTTCATTGCTTAACTAGGACCGAGGTGACCTCCGCACCCTAGCTAACCGCCTACTCCGATGGCTGGGTTCGGGAGGGATGCGATCCCCGACCATCGGAGTTACCTGAACGCGCCGCCGGTCTTTTGCGCCCGGCGGCAAGACCCGCCGGCCCCGACCTTGGAATACGTCCGAGCGGCCCGACGGGTCTTCCCACCCAGGTCGCCCCGGCCCCGACCTCAGAAATGTCCGAGCGGCCCGAGACGACCCTCCGTGTTGGAGACACCGTGGGACCACGTCCCTGGTGTGCAAGTCTCCAACACGGGCCTCCCCTCCGGTCCTCCCGGCACCACGTACCGGGATTCTCGGAAGAGGGTTACCCCATCTCCCCTGCCGGAGCACCGGCGTGCAATGGGTAACGAGATGGGGTCTTCCCACCCCCTCGGCGAGACGGCATCCCTGCCCGACTCGGGAGTGAGGACCTCCCTCCCCGGATCCCCGAAAAGACCCCTACAGAACACCCTCCCGCCCTGCCGGAGCACCGGCGTGCAATGGACGAGAGGGACCTGTCCCCCCACAGCGAGTCCGAATCCCCCGACCGGCCGGAGCACCGGCGTGCAATGGTCGAGCGATTCGAGACCCTCCCCATGGTTTTTTCTCGAGGTTTTCCTTCCTCTAGGCCGGCGGGAGGAGTAGAAACTCCCCCCTAACGGTCCCAGCCGATCGGGCGATTGAAGTCAGGGCCGCCAACCCCTACCGGCCGTTGGAATCTGGATGGCCGAAGCCTGATCCAGTCTCCTAAGCAGGGCGACCGGGCCCCCGGTTTTCTGTCTGGGTTTTCCTTCCCATAGGACGGTCGGGGGAGCAAAGGCTCTTCCCTCACGGCCCCGTCCGGCCGGACAATTGTTTATAGAGGTAGTCTGCCTCGCGAGTCCTGAGACGGACTCCCCGGCCCAGGACAGCCACGGGGACTGCCCTGGGTTACGGTACTGCTGTGCTCGGGCACTCCGGGTTCGCAAAACCCGTACCACTTGGTCCCCGCCGGCCCCAGAGGGTCCCAAATGGACGAGTCCCAAATGGCCCATGGAGGGTCACTTTGTGGGCCTGTCACGTGCACAAAAAAAATCTGCGAAAATTTTCGACTTCCTAACATGAAAGCTTGAAGTTTTCCTTGCAAAATCTTTTTTTACGATGATTTTTTTAAGAGAGTTATGAGCAATCAATGTCAAAATGCTCATTTCTTATTCAATTCACGATAACTCAGCAACAAAAAATCGTAGAAACATTTTTAAAAAAAGATTTTTCACAGAAACTAAGAAATAATAGTAACCTTTCAAAAGTAGAGATTTTAAGCTTTAAAATCCTTTTTTTAGATTTAAATTTCGTTTATTTTAACAAATTATTGTAATACAGGAATAAAGATGTTTGTAAATAGCCTAATCTCCTTTACATGTGCATGTGTTTAGTAAAGAAAATTTATTTTTATATGTACAGATCTTTGTTGTTGTTGAACATACAGAAGTGTTATGTTTACATACTATTACTTATACATACTGTTGCGCCCGTGCTGGACACTGGGTAGAGAAGTCGCGGAAAGCTGTGAAGCGCGTTCCTTGACAACGGGAGTTTGTTGAGAAGATTATCGATTTTCTGTCTGGCGGATTTTTGGAATCCGCACGCGTTCTGTTTTCCGAGCTTTGAATAAACGCATTTCTCAAGTTTCCCTGTGTTCCTTTTCCTTACGCGAGTTCCGCGGAGTACGTGCGCGAGTGAGGAGTGCGCGATAGTGCTGCGACGGCGACCTCGCTTGACGAGCGCAACATTTTTGGGGGCTCGTCCGGGATAGGACGAACGTTGTCGACCGAGATGAGCGGCGAGCATGAAGAAACGAACGGGATAGCCACGACGGCAGTCCCTTCGAGGAAGAGGACTCGGGCCGCGACTTTTTCAGCGAGTGCCCCACAACCCGTGTCGCAGGCGGAGACTCTCCAGGCGGTTCTCCTTGAGATGCGGGCGATGCGAGAGAAGCAGGCGCAGAGGGAGGCGATTCACGCGGCGGAGCTGCTGCGTCGAGACGAGGAGCTACTCCAGCTTCGACGAGAAATCCAGCTAAGTCCCTCCATTAATAGAGCGTCTGGGGATACCGAGAATGCGGGGGCGCGGGGCGCGATTACGGGCGAAAATGGCGTGCGCGCGGAGCTCGGTTACAAATTAAAGCCCGACACGTTCGACGGGAGTGTTCCTCTGCGCGAATATTTAGCCCAGTTTAATTTAATTGCGCAAGCGAACAGCTGGGAGGAATCTACGAGAACCGTGGCTTTAGCCTCGAGCTTAAGAGGGAAAACGCGTGCCGTATTGGATGGGGTAACCGAATTCGAGAGCCTTCGGTATTCTGAATTGGAGACTAGGTTGGAATTGCGTTTTGGCGAAGGGCATATGTCTCAAATGTTTTACACCCAGTTCACTAATCGGAGACAAAAACCCGGAGAAGATCTGCCCGTTTTAGGAGCGGATTTAGAACGATTAGCGCGTTTAGCCTATTCGGAGTGCTTGGCCGAGGTGCGGGATAAGATTGCGTGCAGGGGGTGGACACTTCATTGTATAACCTCGGATCGTTGTGCTGCCATCTGGGCTATACAGCATACATCCAGAACTAAAATCGATGCGACATATATCGATTCTACCGCGATATATATATCGAGATATACATATATATATGTATAGCTGTAGCCACCAGTGTTCTATACTTTCTATTCAAAAATAAAGGACAAAAATAATTATTGAAGCAAGAAACAATGAGAATTTTACTTTGCAAACACATTTTTGACTTTATTTGATGAAAACTATGAAACTACATAACTTTTAATCGTGGTAAAATAATTAATATACATTCAATAGTTAAGAAAAATTCTCTGTTTCTTGTTTCAATAGTTATATCTATAATATATGATTATTTCCTAGAATAAAGGACTGCAAATATTTTTATAAACATGTAAATATATATTTACAGTATTTTATTAAAATAAAATTAGTTGTGTATACAAGTTTAGCCGGAGTATAGTAATTTTAAATGTACGATGTAAAGTCATATGCGCCAGCAACGTCTACATATACGAATGTTGTTACCTAATACGTAAGCACCGGTTTGGCTATTACAAACACGCTCCATTATATATAATCCATTAATATAATATACAGGACTTAATCCGGCCGTTTCTGAATTCAGCTTTTGTTCTGTTCTCCAATCCGTGACTTAGAATCCGTGCGTTACCTTGTTTGAAATCGTACTTTATTTCTGATTTGTAATTGTTCCGGCAAAAAGTATTTTTATTTCTGTACTGCATCTCCATTTTGTTGTACTGCAAATAAACATTTGTGCATGAAATGATAAATATTATAAATTATAATATGAAAAATATAGTTGTGTGCACATTAGTATGTACATGTTATATATGTTATTATACCTGATTTCTGTTCACGTCTTTTTTTAATCCTTGATCGATACTTCATTTGGGCGGATATGAGAACAGGATTTTGCGTTGTAGATGTATATTTGCCATTAAGACATCTATTTACTGCTGTACAAAATTTTTTAAGGCAGGTGGTAACAATAGTAAACAATATTGCATTTCTCAGTTGTGCATCATGTTGCTGACATTTTATAAAAGTGAAATCGAACTGTTTCTCCATTTCACGTTCAATAATACTTTTAATTTTAGACTTAAAGCAAAATCTGGTGATATATTTCTTCACCAAAGTTTCTGCCCTTTTCAGTATTTGTTGCAAGATTGCACTGTCTGTTATAGTAGCTCTACATGCAGCACAGTGCTTGAATGATGCTTTTACTAACAAATTATTTTTTAATATATTATATACACTTCTATCTTGTAAGTTACATCTGTTTTCATTTATTTCTTCTGAGGGACTTTCAACGATGTGAGCGCATTCATCTTCTTCGACCTCATCAAACTTGGCGTCATCTTCATGTGTCTCAGAAATAAAATCTTTTAAAGAGAATAACAAATGCCCATCACAAATATTCTCGCAATTTCGTCCGACTGAATGTCGCGATGATAAATTATTAATAAGTAGTACTTTGTATGCTCCACAGAAGTTGGTACAAGTGGGATTAATATCCCTGCCACCTGTCGAGCGTATACATCCAAAGAAATTTTCCAAAGGATCTTGGTTGACGTAACGTGGCTTAAATTGTTTAAAATCTTTTTCTTGCAATACTGTCCATAAATCTTGAAAAGCGCCAATACTTTTAATCCAATTTTGTATACATAAAGATCCTGTCAATGGTTTCTTCGAAACAGGATGTACGTATCTCATTGCCTTAAGATGCCGTATGGCATCGTTCCAAAATTCGTGATGAGCACTATTCTCTTTTACCACTGAGCGCAAAGGTGCTTCCAGCTTTGTTGTGTATCCGTTTACAGAGTCAAATAAATTGTTAAAAAACTGTAGTGTCTCGCTCATTGTAACTGCTTCTTCTTTGGGTATACTTAAAGGCCCTATTTGCGTATCAACATGCCCTGAAAAAGTATGTCAAGTATTAATTATAAATTGAGAAGCATTTCCTTATACAAGATGGTGTTTCCATTTGTTTCCATTTATTACTAATTGTATTTAGTTACATATATGAAAAATGTTTACCTTGCATATGGGAAAACAACCCAATATAAGCTGAGAGGGTACTACTAAATATTTGTGTAGCATTTTTCACTCTCATTTTTTTAATTTTGTCAGGAACCACATGTTCTTCCGTAATTTTCGGCAACATACGATTGAAATTATTAACATTGGTATCAATTTTGTAGGCTAATTCAATCGTTTTCCACGAAGCAAATTGTCTGCTTTTACTTGTACGTGAAATATTAATTTCCAAATCTTTATTAAGCAAATTGTTGCGTACACCTTTAATTAGATGAGGAGGATCAAAAAATGGTATAATTTCTTTACCATCTACTTCGAATGCACGGCCTATAACAATGTACATATATATTTATATATACATATATTTGCATCGCCATACAACATCACCAAAATGCTCACAAGATCGATTGTGTATCTTGAAACGAGGTTGACAATTACAAAAGCGAAGAAATCACTAGAGTATCTACGATTTTATTTGTCGAAATGTAATAAATCTGTTGATTTTTATAATGTTTATCTCCTTTCAAGATACACACTCAATACCCCCAGTACATTTTCTTACTTTCTAATATTTTGTATTTATAAAACTATACATACGGTGTTCTGTTCCCTGTTTCCACAATTTTCGTGCAGTATCTTTCAGCAACGTATTGATTGCTGCCACATTGGAGGATCCTTGATCGCAAACAGTGGCGACAATTTCAAGCCCAGTTTTATTTACAGCAGTAATTATTTGCTTTATACAACGCAGTAATTGAGGTGTTTTAGTTTGGCTATCGCAATATCCAAATGAAATTGGCATTTTCCAGCCACTGTACAAGCCTCGTAACATGAATACTAGGGCGTGATCTGCAAATTTATTAGTTCTCCTCATCCCCCAGTCTTCAAAGCCAATAATAAGATCATTTTTGGAGTCATATTGTATGTGTGGTGTTAAAGCCATTTCGTCCCACATGAGAAGGCAATATTTGTCCTTGTTATGCATCTCTTTTGCTTTTTGATGTAAATATCTTATAATAATTTTGCATATGCCAGGCTTTAATACAACTTTCTGTAGTAGACGTTTCAACGTTTTCGTGCTAGGCATATTATATAAGTTTTGTATCAATGAATAACATTTAGGGGAACGCTGCAAAAGAGATATGGCGAGAATCTTTTCATCCACGGTATATCGTCTGGCCTAAAAACAACATTATTATAACAGTTTGTGGACTTGCATTTCAAAACTAAATATTGATAGTCATTATTAATGCATCATGCAAATAAGTACATTCATATTGCATTGTATAATTAAGGAGTTATATGTAAAAAATATTTTATACTTTTGAAAGCACAATATATATTTACGTATAAAGGCTTTAAAAATAATAAAAATTAATCGTGAACTGTTTAAGCGCAATAATTAGTAGCTCTCCATGCATTAAACGTTTAAAGCTTATGTACGTGTACAAAATAGTTAATAGTTCCGCATGCATTAAACGTTTAAACATTAAATATACGTGTACAAAACAGCTTGGTAAAAAATAGTAAAAAAAAATTATAAAATAAAAATAAGCCTATATACCATAGCATGCACAAAAAAAAATAAGCCTACCACAAACATGTAGTCCGTGTTAAACGGCTGATCAGCACGTTCTGCACATACTGATAAATGTGCTTGTTCGATCTGTTGAATCAATACAATTATTCCTCCATTAGAAGAAATGTTATGACAAATACTGACAGTACTGAGAATCTGTAATATATTTTACATATATTTCGTATTTTCAGTACTGTCACAACATTTCATATCACACTTATAATCTTTATTCATATTTCCTCTGTTTCAATAATTTATAAATATTATAATAATGATCTATATAATCTATTCAAATTATTATACTTCTACTTATATTTCAACTCACGTGGGGTGGCTGTTGGGCAATCCGTAACTGCATCTGAATTAATATTCTTTGTGTTTTAGAAAGTCCTTCGTATTGTTCAATAAAATTTGTACTCTGAAGATGTTTACTTGTTCTTAAAATCCTCCTCATACTAGAATTTTGTGCTTCCATGCACCTTTTTTTTTTAAGAAGGTTTCTTGCTATTTTATACAACTTGGCTGCCTTTGGTGTAAGATCAGCTTGTCTTCTACAATCTAGTAGTAACGTTCTTCGTTTGAACAAACGTACATTACTTTCTTGTTGTCTTCGACTCGGGGTAGCTAGCACTTCATCCTAAAATATGATACTTCTTACATATTGATACCAAAAGATATTAGAAAAGATTAAAAAATTAAATAAAAAATCTCACTGTTTTCGTACCTGTCTTTCATGTCTTTTATATGCAAAGTTTGTAACTTTGTCTCTCGTTTCGCCTTCAGTATGTTGCACATGTTCCATTATTGCATTAGACAATACTGTTTCTTCTATTACTTCATTACTGTTCGTTACTTCTATACTACTGTTCATTACTTCATTACTTCTATTACTGTTCATATCGTGCTATAATAACATTGCAACTTTACTTATTGTTCTTCATGTAGTAATATAAATAAATTAAAATAAGAAAGAATATACAGTAAAAAATGTGTTTTACCTCTTGTATGTATGTTGCACATCTAATGTCTTGATTTTCATGTGCTGACTGTAGTGGTTCTAATGCAATAATATCTGGACAAAATTCTAAGTTGCAATCAGATATTAAGGCTTGCTGAGAATCAATATTATTACTTGCTGCTATACATTTGATTCTGCTTGGTATGTTGAGACATGGTACAGCATTATCTTTTAATTTGCGTCTATTGATGGAATAAATGTAATCGTCATCAGAGAAATGTTTATAGCAGACACGTAGTTTGCACCTTGCAAGACTTATAACATGTTCTATGTTTTCTATTTTTAATTTTTTTAGCCATAACAAACGTTGATTAAGATTCTTTGGAAATATGTGTGCCGGGGTTCGTGCATTTGAAGCACAACCTGGCACAATACATGCTTGTCTCATGATAACTGAAATAATGTAATGCTTGTATTTAATACTTACAAGATAACAAACTGTTGGCAACTATCGAAATAGCAAATTATTTATTTAAAAAGGATATTAATAATTATGTAAGACAACAATAGCATATAAGATAGATATAATAAATAAAATAGGTTATAAGAAAGCCAAAGTGAGTCCAATGATTATAAATTTATCTGTGATAAATTTTACCAAAGATAAATTTATAAACATTGGTATATTTTACGTATAGCGTAAATGTCTAAAATATATCTTACAAGACATCTAAAAAATATTCTACTTATACATCCTTCGGATGCTTCTCTAAGAATAAGTATTGTACATTATTATATTTATGCTATTTACGTTAGGACCATGAGTAACTCGCTTCAGAAATAATTTCGGATAAAATAATTACCTGGTAACGGAGTATTGCACACAACGTACGTTGACTGTAGGGTATAGGATTGCAATTTTATGTACTTTTAATGCTTATTTCACACTATATACTATTAAAATTAATTATTTTTACTGTATATTATCACGTGTATATCACGTTTCTCACTGCTGCTCACTCTGTATTATATTTGGACTGGTTGCTAGAAAAGAGAAAATTGCTTGTAATTGTTGCAAAATCTGAATCTGATTAGTATATGCTTTTAATTTTGCCCGAAGCTAAGAACATACAGTAGTCAAATTAACGAATTTTATAATAATTGCAAAGCAACTTTCTTTGCTGACTTTGTGACCGCAGACACTGTATGCACTGTATTAGTGATCATTAGTGATCGCGTGACGCGCTCACCTACATGATTACTTTTGATTGTATTGGTAATAACGCTTGCGCCATCTAGCCTATGTGGCACTGGGTGGAACTATTCGACGATCCGAGGTTATACAATGAAGTGTCCACCCCCTGATTGCGTGCGCCCAGTTCGTCGCGGCGCTTTTTGACGGTTTCGTGAAACGAACTCTTCAGTTAGAGGGATTGACTTCCTTGAGAGCCGCCATAGAGAGGGCCATGGCAATAAAAGTCATCCAAGCGAATAGTTTTTCGCGGAAATTTGAAAGTACCCGGGAAAAAATGGAGGAGATCTGACCATGTCTGATTTGATAAAATGAGATACAACGAGATCTGAAATTTAAATAAAGTCAGATCTGATTGGATACAATTTTATCTCGCCAGATCTGCATGGCCATATCTGATCACATGCAGCCAGATATGCTGAACTGTAATCCGATCTCACCAGATCTGATCATTGCTGCCGTTCGATATTGAATCGCAGATCCAATCGGATCTCTTCCGATCTAATCGGACATTATCTGATTGCTTCAGATCTCCTGAAGTACGAGCAGACATTACGCCTCAGATCTTGTCGGATCTGAGCAGACTTAGCCAGACATATCTTGATCTCACCAGATAAGACCAATCTTGGCTTACAAAGTTGTGTTGCTGATCCAATCAGATCTCTTCCGATCTTGCCGGATCTGAGCAGACCTAGTCAGACATATCTTGATCTCACCAGATAAGACCAATCTTGGCTTACAAAGTTGTGTTGCTGATCCAATCAGATCTCTTCCGATCTTGCCGGATCTGAGTAGACCTAGTCAGATATATCTTGATCTCACCAGATAAGACCAATCTTGGTTTACAAAGTTGTGTTGCTGATCCAATCAGATCTCTTCCGATCTTGCCGGATCTGAGCAGATCTCGTCAGTATAGAACTTATAAAAATTTCGTTCTCAAATCGTCCATTATTAATTTTTACACCCAATGTTGGACATTATAAAATATAATATTAACTCTGTAAAGGGAAAGCTTAAATGATTTTTGGTCAAAAAATCAATTGATTTTTATATTAAAAATAGTTTTCTCAATTTTGAAACATTAACATATATAATAAATATAGTCTCTGCCAATTTGATAATAATTGTTAATTTCGACACCATATTTAGAATTTATTATAAATATTCCATTAAAAAAGTACCATACAAAATTAATTAATAATAGATAAATATAAAAGATTAATGTATATATGTATATATAAAACATAAATCTTTTAAATTATTTTGCAAACATACCTTATAATTTAAACTGATAAAATAATATAATCACATATAAACTTATATAGTCATATAAGATTATATATGATCAGATCATAATGTTGCATCTCAAAGTATCCGATAGATGGCATCCGACGGGATCTGATTCTCGTATTTAAAATTTGATGAACAGTGGTATAAGAACAGTATCAGACACGGCAGTGTCGTGCTAAGTTGCGCCAAGTTATGTAAATCGTGGAACGGCACAACTTTTGTATCGTGGAGTCCACTTTTATAATAAAGTGGCACTTTTAAAAAATAACATTTGAAAACAACAATTTTCTGCAGTGGATGGACACCGGATCGGATCAGATCTACTCATGTCTGATTGGCTCTGAGCAGATATAATAGATTATTCTCGATACATATCTGAGTCTGTCCGCTAGGATCGGATCAGATCTACTCATGTCTGATTGGATAGGGCCAATATTTTGATCAAACCAGATCTGAGTGGATCGGATCTGATGAGATCTGCTCAAGTCTGTTCAGATCTCTTCCATTTTTTCCCGGGTAGAGACCTCGGGAAAGGCAGGACCGGGAACGAAATTAAATCGGCGGGAAACGAGAAAGGTAAAAAGAGTTCTGCGAGTTTTAAAAAGAATTCGGGTTTCAGAACGAGATTCGGGCGCGAGGACACAGCTGGCAGCAGCAGGAAAGTCGACGTTGAAGAAGTTTCTTGGATTTTAGGGGAAGAAACGAAGCTCGTTAACTCGCAGCTTAGCTCGAGGTAGAGCAGGAACCGTTTCAAGATCCCGAAAGTCTAGGAGGAAGAAACTGCTTGCAACTCCCCTCTAATTGTCGGGACGACAATTAAGAGGGGGACGGTGTTGCGCCCGTGCTGGACACTGGGTAGAGAAGTCGCGGAAAGCTGTGAAGCGCGCTCCTTGACAACGGGAGTTTGTTGAGAAGATTATCGATTTTCTGTCTGGCGGATTTTTGGAATCCGCACGCGTTCTATTTTCCGAGCTTTGAATAAACGCATTTCTCAAGTTTCCCTGTGTTCCTTTTCCTTACGCGAGTTCCGCGGAGTACGTGCGCGAGTGAGGAGTGCGCGATAGTGCTGCGACGGCGACCTCGCTTGACGAGCGCAACAATACTATCACCTAAGGATATACTATACTAGTACATGCTTATAACATATTACGCTGAGTTGTATTTGTATTCTATGTCGCAAAATACATATGTTATAAACATGTACTGTTTAATGCTTATATGATCCCTAATACTACAAAAAGAAATGATATCACAACAAAATTACCTTTTAAAAAAAAAGGTAAAAAAAGGCGTCAAGTACACGCTCAGCATGTTAGCTCGAAGAGTGGTTATCTAAAAAAAACCGATGAGATATCTTTGTACCTAAAAAAAACTGATGTGGTACGTTTGTACCTAAAAAAAAAAACCGATGTGGTATCTTTGTACCTAAAAAAACCGATAAGATATCTTTGTACCTAAAAAAGACCGATGTGGTATGTTTGTATCTCAAAAAATCGAAGTATCTCTGTACCTAAAAAAACCGATGAGGTATTTTTATACTTCTAAAAAACCGATGTGGTATGTTTGTATTTTCACAAAAATAAATGATATCTATAAATTGCGTAAATTATAAAATGAATATATATTCTTCGGAAAATAACTGTTGTATTATTTTTAAAAAATATTTTTGTATTTAAGTGTCTTATGGTCGCGGGGGACTTCAACAGCAAGTCAACGCTGTGGGGTTCCCCGCAGACCAACTGGAGGGGCCGCGCCACGGAGAGGTGGGCGGCGGGCCTCGGCCTGAATCTGGTGAATTCGGGCCGAGAAAGCACGTGTGTGCGGCGACAGGGTCGTCAGTGGTAGACCTTACGTGGGCCACCCCCCCTGTCGCACGCGCACTGGAGGGTGGTCACTGACCAAGAAACGTTGTCGGATCACATGTACATCCAGATGACGGTCAGTGCCAGCCCCCCGGTTGTGCTCGCCCGCCGCCGCGACGCCAAGGGGCAATCACGGAGATGAGCCCTAAAAAAGATGGATGGAGACTGCTTCCAAGCGGCAATTATCGCACAGACATGGTGCAAGGAGGAGGACACGACAGGGGAAGAGAGGGAGGTGGACGAGATGACCGGGGAGATGGACGAGATGGATTTGGTGAAGACAATGTCCAAGGCTTGTGACGTTGCAATGCCCCGATTCCGTCCCCTTCCCCACCATAAATGTGCTTATTGGTGGACGGAGGAGTTAGCTGATCTTAGGCGCTCCTCCGTCCGAGCCAAGAGAAGGTGGCAGCGGGTACGCGCTGGCAGACGCGGTGCCCTGGACATCGAGGAGGCGGGAGAGGTTTGGCGTGCCGCCCGTCAGGACCTCTCCCTAGCCATACGCGTGGCCAAGGCGCGCTCCTGGAAAGAGCTCCTTGACAGCATGGAGGAGGATCCGTGGAGGCGCCCGTACAGGCTGGTGCAAAACAAGCTAAGGCCCTGGGCGCCCCCACTTACGGAGACCCCCCATTTGTCCAAGAGGTGGTGGACAAACTCTTCCTCAAAGACAACGGGGGAGAGTTCCGGTTCCCCATGATGGCGGAACCGGAATGGAAAGAAGAGTGGGGGGTCAGCGAGGAGGAACTGTCAAGGGCTCTCAAGGGTCAGGAGAGGGAAGGCTCCTGGCCCTGATGGGATACCAGGGAAAGCGTGGACCTTGGCCGCGGGGGGACTGGCCGGCAGGATGCGGAAAGTGTACACCGCGTGCTTGCGAGCCGGCCGATTCCCCAACAAATGGAAGGAGGCCAGCCTGGTGCTCCTGCCGAAGGCGGGCAAACCTGCGGGTTCGCCGTCCGCCTACCGGCCCGTGTGTTTGCTGGACGAGGCAGGCAAAATTTTCGAGAGAATAATAGCCGAACGCCTCGTCCAGCACCTGTCCCGGAAGGGCAAAGGAGGACTCTCGGATGACCAATTCGGCTTCCGGGCCGGGAGATCGACCGTCGACGCGATTAAGCGCGTCCTCTCCCGGACGGAGGCCGAGATAGAGGGGGGGGGGAGAGAGTTGTGATGGGTATTTCGTTTGACGTGATGAATGCCTTCAACTCTCTCCCCTGGCCGGTGATATGGGCGGCCCTGATAGAGGCTGGGGTCGACCCATACTTAATCGAGGTCATCCGAGATTACTCTCGGGACAGGGGTCTGATGTACACGGACCGGGATGGTGTCTTGAGGGTCCGGCTGATTGAGTGCGGTGTCCCACAAGGGTCCGTTCTAGGGCCCCTGTTGTGGATCATCGGTTATGACCGGGTCCTCAGGACGCCCCTCCCCGAAGGATGCTGGCTCTCAGGTTACGCGGACGATGTGTACCTGGGAGTCAGCGGGGAGGACTGGCGGGAGCTGTTCAGGCTGGCCAACGTGGCAGCAGCCTGCGTGGTACGCTCGATCGAGAGGCTGGGCCTGAAGGTGGCCCCACAAAAGACCCAGGCAACGCTGTAAACAACCGCCGCGGGTCTTATAAAAGGGGCCCACCGCCAGAGTGGCTCAGCCTCCGAATAGGAGGGGTGAGAATCCCGACCATTCCTCATATGAAGTATCTGGGGATGTGGCTGGATGAAACTAGGAGCTTCGGCGAGCACGTTGCCCGCGTGGCACCAAGAGCCGGGAAAATCGCCAACTGTTTGGCGAGGCTTCTGCCGAACATTGACGGGGCCAGCGGGCACGTGGCGACGGTCCACTCGGTGCTGCTGTACGCGGCACCGATATGGTGGAAAAAGGTGGGGGAAACCCCCCACCTTAATAGGCGAATGGCGGCCGTACAACGCGTCATCGCGATCAGGGCCGCCAGGGCCTATAGGACCGTCTCCCACGTGGGGGCGACCACCCTCGCGGGGATTCCCCCGATACATCTGTTGGCCAAATCGTACGCAGAAGTGTACGAGGCGGTCAGCAGGGTTAGGGAGATTCTAGGGGAAGTCCCGGCAAGGAACAGGAGGGAGCTGAAGCTCCAAGCCAAGAGGACCCTCCTCCATTATTGGAAGGAGTGACTGGCGAGTCCCCGGCAGATCTGGGGGAGGAGGGTCTCCGAGGCCATCCAGCCGATACTCGAGGAGTGGGTGGAGGGCAATAAGCAAAGATATATTGCTTTCCACGCGGTGCAGGTAATTACAGGACACGGGTGCTTTGGCGAATACCTGCACCGCATCGGGAAAGAGCGTACCAAGCGCTGCCACCATTGTCCGGAGGGGGCGGACACGGCGCAGCACACGTTGGAGGTTTGTCCGGCATGGGCGGAAGAGCGCCGTGCCCTCTGGGCGGAGATAGCAGAGGACCTCTATCTGGCGGCGGTCGTTGCTGCGGCTGCCAGACTGGGAGAGAGAGGTAGACAGAATTGGGGGAGGTTCGTCTCCTTCTGTGAACAAGTCACGGAAGGAGGCGGACGAAAGAGTGAGGAGGGGAGAAGCCGCCCCTCTTCCTCAATCGGACAGCGAGGAGTGAGAGTGATCCTCAATTGGTTTGGGGACACGGATCACGGCCCGGCTCCCATTGGAGCGGAAGATGAGACAACCGGGCGAGGGCGGGGGGGCGTCGCCCTCCGGCGGGGACGGCGCCCCTTTCCCCAACACGCGCGGGCACCTCTTCCCCCTGGATAGGGGGGGGTGGGTGTGTGTGTGTCATAGTAAAGAGGAGAAGGGCATAGAAAGCCCGAACAGTACAGTGAGGAGTGGACGGGGTACGGGGGCGGGCCACTGTCCGCCCCCCTGCCGCCGTCATTAGTGCCGAGCAGGTCGGTGGAGGGAGTGGGCCGGGAGAGGGTTTGGGCGGATTCCCCACGAGGTCTCCGCCACGAGTGCCCTCTCTTGGCCGGCCGGCGATGGCAGGGGGCCGTGGTCCCGGGGGGCTTAGGCCTGACCTCGGGATTGCGGATCCCGCCTGCCCCTAAGGGGGCGCGAGGGGGGAGGAGTCGGCCTCCCTAGGAGGGCCGTGCCTCCTCCCCCGCTCGCCCGGGGGGCGGTCGGGCGACCGGGGCAACCGCTCGTCCGCTGCGAAAGCAACCCCGGAGGGAGCTGTGACGGATGAGCGTAGTGACACTCATGCGTCACAAATTAGGAATCGGATCGCCCAAAAGGGGCGAGGTGCGGGGGGCCCACGGATGTGATCAGCGCGTTTCCCGGGACCCCCCAGCGCAGCACAGTGGTAGGGTCACTCATAGGAGTTTCAGCCGGCAGGTCACGCGCGCGTGGAATCCGGCACTCCCCCGTCCCGCCCCGGGGGCGGGGGGTTTTCCCCTCTTCGGAGGGGCCACTGGTTTAACCCCGGAGGGGCGGAGGGGCTCCCCGATCGGGATCCATGACCGGTTGCCCAGGAGAACCTGGACGCTCCCTGAATGGATCTCGTGACCGGTTGCCTTCGCTATCCTCCGTGGGGATTCCAGTAGGCGAAGATTTCTCCCATGTAAAAGAAAAGTGTCTTCTTACACAAGTCATAATAGCTTCATTTTTCCTTACAAACATTATAATATAACCAAATTCCGTTACCTAACACAACTCAAGTGATATGTACCTTCCCTCCAGGGGCCATTTGGGACTCGTCCGGACCCTCTGGGGCCGGCGGGGACCAAGTGGTACGGGTTTTGCGAACCCGGAGTGCCCGAGCACAGCAGTACCGTAACCCAGGGCAGTCCTCGTGGCTGTTCTGGGCCGGGGAGTCCTTTTCAGGACCCGCGGTAGGCGGCCTCTATAAAAAGTCCGCCCGGCCTGGACGGGGCCGTGAGGGTGAAAGCTTTTGCTCTCCCGACCGTCCTATGGGAAGGAAAACCCAAACAGAAAACCGGGGGACCGGCTGCCCCGCTAGGAGTTTGGGTCAGGCTTCGGCCACCCAGACTCCAACAGCCGGTAGGGGTTGGCTGCCCTGACTTCAATCGTCCGGTCGGCCGGGACCGTTAGGGAGATCTTGATTCTCCCGCCGGCCACGGGATTGGGTGGACCTTTCCTCCATCCATTGCACGCCGGTGCTCCGGCAGGATGGGGGAACAATCGCAGGACCATTGCACGCCTGTGCTCCGGCAGGTCCTGGGATTGCGGGTCCACTGGGGGTCGTCCGGGGCGCTCGGAAATGATCCGAGGTCGGGGCCGGGCGGCCCCGGGAGGGAGGACCCACCGGGCCGTCCGGAAGGGACCCGGATTAGGGCCGGTAGTGTCCGGTCGCCGGACGTAAGGGCCGGCGGCAGATGATGGTGCCCGTCGGTCGGCGCTGGCTGGGGGGTCCTGTACCCCGCCTTCCCGCGGGCGGCGGGGGCCGGGATCGAGTTGCTCGGCCGGTCCCCCGTCGTTGCGTGGGGGGGATGGCGGGGCCGGGGGGCGGTGACCCCAAGGGTCGGGGGCGGTCTCTGGGGTCCTTCGGGGCTCCGGGGGGCGTCGTCGACACGGGTGTGGCGAGCCCGGGGTGCCTGAGCTCGGGCAGGCTGGACCCGTGAGGCCGGGAGGCCAACCAGCCTAGGGGAAGGAAAACCCCAAAATAAAACCAACTGATGAAAAATATGAACATGGTTGGAAAAAAGCAAAAGAAGGTACCACCCCAGGGTGATCGGACACCCCCGTCGGCGGGGGGGGGGGGGTACTGTCCCGGCCCACCCCTCGTCGTCATCGGACGACGGGCAAACTCCCGGGTTGAAGGCGAGTCTGGGGGCGCACAAGGTTATCGCCTTTTTGGAGGGAAAGCTCCCTGACTGACTCGCGGCCCGCCTCCGCGACACATTTAGGGGTGAGGGAGTAAGGGTCACCCGGCCCTCCAGGCGCGTCGAGATCAGTGTCGGAGGGCTGGATGACTCCGTGACGAGTGAGGAGGTCGGGAGGATACTGTCTGTGGTGGGACGGTGTCCTCTCGAGGAGATAAGGGTAGGCGCGATCCGTCGGTTCCCGCGTAGTCTGGGAGTTGCGTGGGTGCAATGTCTCGCTGGGACCGCGTCGGTGGCGATCAAGGAGGGACATCGCGTGGGGTGGGTAAATGCCCGCGTGGAGCTGCTTCCATCCCGCCCCTTCCGGTGCTATAAGTGCTGGAGAATAGGGCACACCCGCGTCGAGTGTGCCACTCGCGAGGACCGCAGCGGTGCTTGTTACCGCGGGGGGTCATCGGGCCCTCCTCTGTTCGGCGGCCTCTCCGCATTGCCCGCTGTGTGCGGGGGCGGGGATGCCTGCTGAGCACCGAGTGGGGGGGGGGCGGATGCATGGAGGGGACGGGAGGAGGAGGGGGACGAGGGCCCGCAAACTTAGGTTCGCGGGCTCCTCCTTCCCCTCGACGGCGGACGTAGTCCGCGGCGGGAGGTGGGGGGCCGGGGGGTTGCTGGGACCGGGTCCCTAAGGGGTTCCCGTCACGGGTGCTCCCCTCAGCCCTCAGGGGGGTCGGGACTGGGGACAAGGTCTCCGGTTCGGGCCCCCTCCCCTCTTCGGAGGGTGCGGAGAGGAGAGGACGCTCCGGTCGTTGGTTCGCTGACGGGCGGGTCTGACTGGTTGTCGGGGCGCTCCCTGACGGCCGAGCTTGACTGGTTGCCCCCGGTGTAATAACCCCGACGGCTTAGGCCTGACTGGTTTCCGGGGGCGCTCCACCGACGGCGAGGCCCGACTGGTTGCTCCGGCGTGATCACCCCGACGGTCCGTTCTGATGGGTTCGGCGACCGGGTTGGTCCTCTCCTTACCGCCTGGGGGGGGGCGCATGGAGCGGGTCCGCCACGCGTCTCAGCCGGCCCTTACTGGTTGCCTTCGGGCGCTCCACGAAGAGCCGGCACCCCCAGAATAGGGGGTGGAGGCTGGGGTTAGTTCCCCCCAGCCTCCACTTAGATTAGCTTCTGTCCGATAGGACAGGGGGGCAATAATGCCCCCCAGGAGGGTAGCCCTCAGGGCTTGCATGGGGGAGGGCGCGGAAAAAATCATTGCGGTACCCAGCCCTCCCCCTATATAGCGACAAGGAAGGAACTGGTGGGGGTTTTAGTTGGTAGGCCATGGCTGACGTCGCCCTTCGGGGCGATACGCGGCCGTGGAATCCAACACAGCTCCGCTTCCCGGCCCGAGGAGGCGGACAGTCTTTGGAAGATTTCCCCCACCCAAAAAAAAAAAAAGTTATATGTATCTTTTTAAATAAATGTTTTCTTCATTGATCTGTTGTGCCGTGCCTTGGCTGAGGGATCGGCACAGAGTTCTTTTGGATCCGCCGGGAGGAAAGGAGCAATAACGTTGTCAGATTCTTGTTCCAAGATAGATTGAATAAAGCCTTTATTCAGTAATTACACGTAACTTCGTTGATTTCACTGCCCTGACTTGCGGGCGCTCACTATAGAATAATTAGTTACGTCGGTCGTGCGCGATTAGTCTTACGTTCCAGACTGCCCGCCGCTTCTTGGAGGGGCGGGCTTTTATCACTCGCGTATTTGCTTCCGCGCTGCTGACTTAGCTGTCAGCGCTTTTGCTTCCGGGTGAGTGACCGGGATGCCACTTGCAACACCCGGAATGCCACCTCAGGTGAGTTTGGCAAGATTCGGAAGAAGCGCTGACAGCTAGGTGTCGAAATAACGACACGGCGACTTCCGCCACACAACATACCTCCCCCCGTGGCAAAAGAAAAATTGAGGCACGAAATTTTTCGTTATCATTTTCTTTTTCCATGGAGGTTACATTTTATGCTTATTTTCCTAGTTGTGTGCGGAAATCGCGTCGCGTGTCTTTAACCAGAACGTCACGTTCGAGAGAATGTGGCGTCGTTCGCAATTATTTCTTCGCGCTCTTATATAAATCTGCACCTCGCCTGGTGCGTATGCTGTTATGAGATATACGGGATAGGTTGTATCGCATACAAATTCTGTTTGTGTCGGAGCGCGTACATTTGTCTAGGTCGTTTCCTTTTAGTGTTAGGTAATTTCGATCTTCTTTATTAATAGCCAATAGAGTATGTGAGGTTTTGGGGATTATGAATACATTTTTATTGTCGTACATCGGCGGGGGGGTTTACTCGCACAATTTTCGTAATTAGAGGTAGGTGGTAATCGGGAAGGTTAGGATTGTGTAGACGTTGGAATTGTTGTAGTACGCATTTATTTTTACAAATTTTTCGATGTTTTTCCAATTGTCTATTTGTAATTTAAAAGGGGAGTGTGTCCCTCGGGGTAGGTGGGTTGTCGCTTCTCTTAATTCCGATCCTAATGTTTCGAGTGGCAGTAGCCTTTATTTCTTTATAAATGCTTTTAGACGGTTGGCGTCTAGACACGGCGACTTTTGCCACACAACCTCCCTCCCCCCGTGGAAAAAAAAACTGAGGTGTTCGAAGTTTTCCGTTATTTAGGTGTGTTTTTCTTTTCCCTGGGAGGTTACAATCTACTTTTCTTATGCTACTTTTGTGTTATTATTTTACCCTTTAACATCTTATCAATTCCCTTTTTTCTTTAATATATAAATGATTACCCTTATAATGCTTATTATTGCTAGGCTATGCTCAGTTTTTTGGTAACTTCTTTAGCTATGCTTTCTTTGCTTTTAATTTTCGATAAACGCCTTCAAACGGTTGACGTGAACACGTAACATTTGTCGTTTTACTTTAATAATATATGTCGCTTCGCTATGCTTTTCGTGGATCACGTACGGTCCGGTCCATTGTGATTCGAGTTTTTTCGATCGCCCGCGTCGCACTGTCTCGTATAATAGTACTTTGTCACCTACTTTAAACGTGTCCTTGTTATTCTTCTTGTCGAGTTGTTGTTTTGCCTTGCTTAATTTTTTGCTGACGTGGATGTTCGGCTGAACTTGGCCTATTGGCCCCTGGAAACGTACGGCTCCGGTGGCGAAATTTGACGCGTCCGCCGTCGCGCTCAGCTTATCTTCTTTTGAATAAAATGCATTGCAAATTTTTTCTAATGCTTTTCGCTCTTTGTTATTTAAATGTTTAGTTTGCAATTGCGTATATAACTTTTTGAATTGTGCTGAAATAGATTCGCGTTTCTCGGTCGCTTGTAACGTGAGTACGTCGGTTGTGTCACTTACCGGCTTCTCTCTTAGAGTTACGCGCGGTGTGGGTGCCTCTACTAATTTTTTCACGCCGTTAGACATGCTTATCGGGCGTTCGAAATCTGTTGGCTCCATTAAACAATGTCCGATGAACATTCTTGGTGTAGGTTCTTTACTTTTTCCGTTACTTACTCTGCTGCGGGGTGGTGAGTTTACCTTCTTATCTGGTCGGAGTTTAAAGGTAGCTCTCCCGATGTGTACCTGCTTTGTGGCGTGTGAGATAGCGACTTTGCGCTTTGTGAGGAAATCATTCCCCAGTATTCCCTCATGGTCGATCGGGAACTCGTCCTCTACCACGTACATGGTATGGCGTATTTTCTGGCTTCCAAGGTCTATGGTTGCTTTTACTTTTCCGAGAGTGTGGATCTTGTGTCCCGTCACTCCGATCAGCGTCAGGCGTTTTTCTCGCACCATAGTATCGCCTTTCAGACTTCCTACTTTGATTAGCGTCAGGATCGCTCCTGAATCTAATAAGAAATTCGTCTTGCCTTTCTTGGCCTCTTGAATCGGCAGTGTTATCAGGTTTAAGGTATGTATGTTGTGTTTTCCCGTTATCTGTGCCACTCGATACTCCTCGGCGGCTCGTGTCTTATTCTTCCTTGGTCTCTCGTCTTCTTCGCTGCTGCTACTGGAGGGGGATTCATCGCTTGTTTCTCGCGATTTTTTCCTTCTTGCCTTTAAACCATTTACTGGCGCCTTTTTAGTGGCGTCCGTTCTTGATCGGCTTGATCGTTCCGTGTTGGGTCGTCCGTTCAGCGACCAACACTCTTCTCGTTTATGTCCGATCTTTCTGCAATAGGTGCACTCGATCGTATTTATCCCGCCGGGCTTATCCGCTTTCGGCAACGAGAATCTATTTGCATGTCGGCTCGTACGGCAATCTCGCCCGTAATGGCCTGTTTCTCCACATTTGTGGCACTGTATCGCTCAATCCCCGGGTATCGAGCGTTTTCCGTGTCAAAGTTAGTTTTGCTTCGGTTTCCCGGTTGTCCGTGCCGCGGGGAGGGGCCTCTAACCTTTTCCTCGGCGTTGGCGCCGGTTATTGCCTCTTGTAGGCTTTGATATCGCTGTGCTCGGACCAGCATCTTAATATCATCATGCAGCCCGATCTGGAAGTTATGCAACGCTTGCATTTTTATACTTTCCAGTATCGCCTTTTGCTGCTCTTGCGAGTGTCCTTGGCCTTCTTCCATGGCCTCGTACAGTTCTCTCGCGAGCTTCTCGACTCGACGCCCGAATTCCTGCGCTTGCTCTCCCGGTTTCTGTTTCAGGGAATTGAACTCCAGCTGCAGGTGGGTCATACCGCGCTTCCCTAGATATTCTGTTTCAAGCTCTCGTTTCAGCTGTTCGAAATCGCGAATATCGCGCGTGTCGAAGTCGGTCATGGCTTTGCCTTTAAATTTTGTGCAGAGTATTGCCTCTAGGAGCATGGTTTCGTCCGCGGGCTGTATGTTTTTCATTGCGTAATTACTCGCGCTGATAAATTCGCGGACGCGCTCTCTCGATTCTCCGTTTATCTCGGGAATCATATTTCGGGCCTCTTTCAGGCTGAGGAACCCGATGTTGTGCCCTGGCTGGTTACGGACGTCGTTATTCGTCCGCCCGTACGTCACGTCTAGTGGGCCCTGGCTCCGTACGCGGCGCCCTACTTCGGCGGGGCGATCATAAGTACCGGATTCTATCCGACTCATTCGGCCCTGTAATTCGCGGATCGCGCGGAGCATCTCGACGGAGCGGTCGAATTCTGCAGTCTCCGCGCGGTCCATGCGCGCTTGCATGTCGCGCATTAGGTTTATGACATCGTTGAGCACGGCGTCCCGGGCGTCTGAGCCCGCTTGTGCCGGCTCGGGGGTTCGGCGTTGGCCCGTTTCGTGCGGGTGCTGGGCTTCCTGTCCCAGCCGATTTATCTCCTCGCTTATCTGAGCGGGCGTTATATCCACGCGCGGGGAAATGCCCGTTGCAGTTCGTTGCTGGCTCATTTTATTTGCTCGCGGTGTATGGTCTTCTTCCGCGGGGTCGAATATGTCGCTATCGTACGACGTTAGGGAGAAATCTCCTCTCCCTTCGTTCTCGCCTTGAGAATCGGCCGAGGTGTCTGATCGTGCGTCGCCGTCGATCGGGGGCAGTTGGCGTGCGTCACGGTCGTGGTTTTCGCGTGTATTCTCGTCGCCGCTGTCGTTATCTAGGCTAGTTCGCGGGTTGTCGTTCGCGGTGCAAAGACTCGCGTCCAAAAATGCGAATTCGCGCTCTAACACGACGTTCGGATGTAGGTCGAGCACTGGCGTATTGTCGTCAGCTGATTGCGCGTCTAAGTTCCTGCGTACACTATTTAACGCGTTGCGGTCCGTGTGTCGTGTGGCCCGGCGGGGGCTCTGACGGCTGTGTTCAATTGCTTGCTGCGCGCGCTCGCTAAGCACGAATGACGCGTTGCTGACAGGGGTTTGTCGGGACATTTATCGGTCGTCCGACATTTATCGTTCTGACATAGGCGACTCCTGAAATCGCGAAGGCTTTTTCGGCGCTTCCGTTCGGGACTCGCGTTCGCGATTGAGACGCTCGCAATTTACAATAGTTCGCGGCGCGTGCCGTAATCGGCTTACAAAGAGAGTCGGACTTACAGTACCGTCGCGTAGCGCATGGTGTCTGCTTTCTGCAACGTCGATGTCCGGCAGGGCCGCCTCTGCTTTGCTGCGTCTCTGCTGCGCTGTTTCGCCGGCTTGGTGCGTCCCTGAGTCGCTGCTTCGCTGCCTCGGGCTGGCGAGTTGGTGCGGTAGGTCGGGGCCTCTCCGGTGTCGTTGATAACACGCGGGGCTGCTACCGTTGTTTCACTCACTCGGGATCTGGCTGGCTTTTCCTCTCCGGGATATTTACCGCCGTCTAATGATCCGTTCCCGTATTGCAGGCGTGATCTGACAGGATGTCCTCTCTTCCGGTTGGCAGATCCCACCGCTGCCACCAATTGTTGTGCCGTGCCTTGGCTGAGGGATCGGCACAGAGTTCTTTTGGATCCGCCGGGAGGAAAGGAGCAATAACGTTGTCAGATTCTTGTTCCAAGATAGATTGAATAAAGCCTTTATTCAGTAATTACACGTAACTTCGTTGATTTCACTGCCCTGACTTGCGGGCGCTCACTATAGAATAATTAGTTACGTCGGTCGTGCGCGATTAGTCTTACGTTCCAGACTGCCCGCCGCTTCTTGGAGGGGCGGGCTTTTATCACTCGCGTATTTGCTTCCGCGCTGCTGACTTAGCTGTCAGCGCTTTTGCTTCCGGGTGAGTGACCGGGATGCCATTTGCAACACCCGGAATGCCACCTCAGGTGAGTTTGGCAAGATTCGGAAGAAGCGCTGACAGCTAGGTGTCGAAATAACGACACGGCGACTTCCGCCACACAACAGATCTTTAAATAAATCTTTAAATTGCGTTAATCAGAAAGAGAAGATACAATTACAAAATTTTTAATCCAACACAGGAATACAAGGTATTTAAATGTAAAGATGTTAATCGCAAAGATTAAAAACTGTTAAAGAAGTAACAATAAAAAATGCAAATATTTTATTGAAATAAAAAAAATTTCGTATAAAAACTTGACGCTGCTTTTTTACTCCAGTCACAACAAAATTACTTTTAAAAAAAAAAAGGTAAAAAAAGGCGCCAAATACACGCGCAGCATATTAGCTCGAAAAAAGTGGTTATGGAGTAAAAAAGCAGCGTCAAGTTTTTGTACAAAATTTTTTTGTATTTTAATAAAATATTTGTATTTTTTATTGTTACTTCTTTAACAGTTTTTAATCTTTGCGATTAACATCTTTGCATTTAAATACCTTGTATTCCTGTGTTGGATTAAAAATTTTGTAATTGAATCTTCTCTTTCTGATTAACGCAATTTAAAGATTTATTTAAAGATCAATGAAGAAAACATTTATTTAAAAAGATACATATCACTTGGGTTGAGTTAGGTAACGGAATTTGGTTATATTATAATGTCTGTAAGGAAAAATAAAGCTATTATGACTTGTGTAAGAAGACACTTAAATACAAAGATATTTTTAAAAAATAATACAGTTATTTTCCGAAGAATATATATTTATTTTATAATTGACGCAATTTATAGATATCATTTATTTTTGTGAAAATACAAACATACCACATCAGTTTTTTAGAAGTCAAGGGACACGGTAGTGTCTCGCGTCAAGTGCAAAGCGGAGCGAGACCGACCGTGACTCTTTTACGCGACGCGACGGGTTGCGAGTACTCGAGATGTTGAGATCTCGATATAACGAGTGAACGGATCAAGTTCTAAGTAGGCTTGATCGATAGCTTGGGGTCTATATGGGGGGGGGTATCTCCTATAATATTTTCCGCTACGTGCCTTACGAGCGGAGATATTGCGACGTAAAGTCGAAAAATGTGAAATTTACTATTAAGATACTTTTACTTTTACTTTTACTCCTAACGCCGACGTCTCTCAATCAATCAGAGGAATCAGAGAAATGTCACTTTCACTTTTTCGACACTGGCGGTGCTAGTATCGCCAGTTTCGATATCGCGCGCGCATTATTATCGTACGTGTGTGTATTACGCGCAGTGCAGATAATGCGTTCAGCGCGCTGTCACAGTCAGTTCAGTTAACCTATCGAGAGACACGGTAGTGTCGGAGCGAGACCGACCGTGACTCTTTACGCGACGTGACGATTAATTCAAGGTAATTGTTTTATTTTATGTAATTATCCTATATATCTATTATTCTATATATTGCTGTTACTTACTATACTACGTTTACGCGAGTGTTTACATACACAGGTGTTAACCGTTACAAACATAAGTTTTTGCCAATTTTGTGCAGATAATTTGCATCGTCTGTCGTCTAGCATCACTTTAAGAGCTGAAAATGCTCTTTCCACGCTAACTTGCGTGGCAGGTACCGCATGAACAATTGTAGCTAATTTTGCTACATGTGGTATCGCATACTTTTTCTCCTTCCAGTAGATCATTAATTCGGTGTCGATGTCGATACGCTTTTTTTTGTAATTTTCGATTTCATTGTACACCGATTGGAGTTTACGAGAATTATCTTCTGATTCATCATCGGAAGAAGAGTCTTCTTCCATTTCTCTTATTGATTCTTCTAAGAGAGATAAAGAAGTACTACTTGTGTTTGGAATTGCTATATTATCAATACAAGTAGCATCCATATTTATTTCGTTAAGTGCCCTCTCACCCTAAAAATTGAATGTATTAATGAGAAAATTACATTATTTAACAGAATTAAATGACAACGATGTATGTAAATACCTGTTTTAACGAAATCATTTGGCCAGCGACCTTTTTCAAATATCTCTTTGTTTTTGTTTTTTGTTCTGACGATAACAAACGTTTAAGTCTGGGATCTAAAAAAAGTGCAGCATTAACTGCCTCATTATTTAAAAGCTGTGTTTTTCGTTTCTCTAAGCAATGAAGAACTACTCCAGCTGTATTTGTATTCTTTATTTTCAATTGCAATTTGAGATTTAACCACAATTTATAAAAATCTCCGAAAAACAATTGAGTTGTTTGTAGCTGTAATGTGGCTTCATTCAGCGGTAGTAATGTTTTTACTATATCTTCGATCAATATCCACTCCTCTTCTAGTAATGCCAGCGGTTTCTTCAAATTTTTATTACAAAAGTCTTTATATTTCAGAAGCCGCTGCAACATATCAAATGTTGAGTTCCACCGAGTGGGAACATCAATCCGTGGTTTTTTTAAATTAAGATGTTGCAGAGAGTATTTGAAAAAACAATATTATCAATAAAAAAGAATGTCGATTGTAATAAGATGAGATAAATTATTGTATAATTTACCTAAAAATCTTCTTAATACGATTTGTCGTGCACGGACTATAATTTCTATTTTATTATCCGAAAATAAATCTTTCACTGCGAGTTGCAGCGTATGTGCCGCACATTTAACTGACAAAACATTCGGTTGCTCACAACATATATTTTCTGTTAGAGTTTTGACACATTGTTCGTGTTTGTCCGTTTCAATAGTGAGAAACTCTTCATTTTCTTCCACTTCATTAATGTCACTCGAAAATAATTCTATAGCTTTTATCATGTTCCTTCCATTATCTGTAGTAATCGTATAGATTTGGTTTTTTTTTATTTCAAATTCTTCTAAAACTTTTTCCAGCTCCTCTTTTAAATAAGCGGCTGTATGTCTTTCAGTTAGTTCTTTCATAGCCAATGTATATGTATATGAATTTTATGATCCTTTATTATTTGAATATTGATTCCTAATACCGCTCTGTCATGCCTTGTAGCAGTATCCATTTTAAGCGAAATCATTCGCCCTTTGCATACTTTTTTAATTGTACTTTTCAGGGTGTCATATTTATCAGACACATAAATCATTATATTTGACGAGTTTATTGCGGGTATATTCAGCCCTTTGAATATTTGATCCGTTAATATTTTAAAAGCATTGCAATCAAAGAGTTTAAAACATTGCGATTCTTTGGTGACCAGTTCTACGCACGCATTTATTACTTCTGCTGCAGATAATTTCACAGATAATGTGTTTTTCTTGTCGCAAATATTTTTATCTCGTTCATCTTCTTCTCGCATTCTTCTCTGTACATTTCGAAATGTTTCGCAACCATGTGCCTTTTTAGATTCGTAACATGTGATCCTTGAAACTTCAATCCACACGTTTTGCACGTGCACTCATTTTCTTCCACGTCAAAGTGAAAAAAATCGCGTATAAATATATTTCTTTTTCGACCCATAGTGTTCACTAATAATTTTATAATCTACACTAGCACCGAATATACTAATAATATTTTAATAATTTATAATTGCTTCAAAGCAACAATCTATCGTGAACGCAGTCAACTACTGAGAGTATTTCTCTTGAGTTCTGACGATAACAGACGTTTAAGGACGTTCTCAGCAAGAGGACGTATATATGTAGGAATGTTTTGCTTGCGACACGGGACTTTGTTTACTTTACCGTAAATACCGAAGTATACAAAAAAAGTAATCCGAGCTGGAGCTGCTAAGCCTCCTTGTCATGATTCGCCTCCGTTTCCTGCTTTTGACTTCAGGCGACGGAGGCGCCCTCTTGTCCGGTTGCTGCTGCATTTGCTGCAGTAGCACGGTCTGTTGCTGCAGCTGTGTGATCTGTTGCTGCAGCCGCACGTTCTCATCTCTCAGCGAATTGAGATTACTTATCTCTTGTTGCTGAGTTGTGACCCTCCTGCGGAAATCCTCCAGCTCCGCGGGATCTCTGGCGATCCCTATCATAGGGTTACCCATACGCATCGCCAGGTGTTGCGCGGCAGCCACAATCGTGGCCGTCGCATTGTTGAGGATCCCCCTCATTTTCCCATTAAGTTGGGGACATTTTCCGATCACCTTATCAACGCCCCGTAGGTTCTCGATGATAACGCCAGACAATTCCAGCGTGGGAGCCACGCTTAGAAACTCTAGCTCTTCTTTTTCCTTCACCCTCCTTCTCTTGGAGAGCTCAGCAGGGACAGCAGGATTTTTTAATCCTCGATTTTCTGCATTATCCTCTTCTTCTCCTTTTCTGCCTCGAAGACCTTCTTCAAGGCGTAGTCGCCCGTCGTCGTAGGTCTCCCCTGCTTTTTCGAGCCTTTGCCCCCCATGAGGGCATTGCGTTGCTCGAGCGGGATCTCCTCTGCATCGCCACTCCCCTTGCCTCCTATGAGAGTATTGCGCTGCTCAGGGGTGATTTCCATCGTCGAGACGTGCACAACGTCATCGTCTTTCTCACCCCTGTCACTTCCGTTCAGGCTATCCACGTCCATTCCGTCATCGGACTCCTCTAGTGCGGAGAAATCTTCCGAGCCATGCCAGAATTTTTCCTCCGGCTTGTCGTTCCGGATTCCCCAGTGGATCCTGAGATTGTGACCGGACGGATGGCCGGTAATATTTTCGACTCGATTCTATGTGACTCTATCACGGTCGCCACTCGGTTTTATCTCGACCCACCGAGAAAGATATGAATATAATTATCACTGACCCTTTCGTTGACCTTGCTAATCCCCTTTTCTCTGTTTCAGGCTCTCTGGATTGACCGCTGCTGGACTGCCGCTGGACCGTCGTGGGATTGCCGCTGTGCACCGCGTGCTTCCTCGGGACCTTCGCTGGACCGCCGTTGGATCTCCGTGTCGAGATGCCGACAGGTAAGGTATGCAGGTATCTCGGGAACAGGATAGGTGAAAGAACTTTCACTCGTTTCGATATCGGGTAAAATTGAATTTATTTCCCCTTTATGTTACAGATACAAACACCCCGTACGCGTAACCGCACTCTACGATTATTAATTATTCGCGATTCGATGTGTGTCGTAATTATTGTAAACGGATTCGCTCCGCACGCGGGATATCTCGTTGTTCGCCCGGTAAGCGCCTTCGACGGAAGTTACTGATCTTATATTCACGCCCACACTGTACCACGTTCGGCGAGAGACTCCTCGTTACTCGATTAATTATCTAACCGGTTATTTATATTGTTAACGGATTCGCTCCGCACGCGGGATATCTCGTTGTTCGCTCGACGATGGCAAGTTCGCGTTTTCACGACGAGCAAAGCTTCGCTCTTACCGGGATAGATCGGACCACGGCACACGTCCGTACTTTACCATGGTCGGCGAGAGACTCCTCGAGTCCGTCGTCGGTTCGTGCGTCGTTCGCACACGGCGTCACGCATTCGCCAGATGTGCTCACGTGGCCCTATTGTGTCCCCGCTGTATATAAGCTCATGTTCGGGCTTCGCTTGTCGCAAACAAGTTTTTCATACGCTTTCTCGAAGCCTCTATAATATACCGGGTATGCGATTCGCAGATATTTATCTAATTCTGGAATATTCCATTACACAACGGGTGACTCGCGTCGTTTCGCATATTTCGATACTTAACATATTCGTCGCGAATGTTTGCACATGTTCCTTTACAATATTACCGCCTCCTTAATTAATAACGTCTTTGAAGTCTCCTTGTCTTCGACGGCGTTATCGTTGGCTACCTCTCGATTACCTATCCGCATTGCCACACGCTCGTACAATTCCCTCCTACAATTTTACAAATTTCATGTTGGAAATCCATCGATTTCACATCATGGGTGTGACGGGCGTATGTCATTGCGTTCACACATCAAATCTCGCTTCGATCGGATAACGCGTTCGCCAAGTAGCCTCCTGGGCTTCGCAGTGCGATTACGACCTAATATTCGCGCTCTCTGGGTCGCCTGGGACCCATTTCCGGTCTTGCTTTTTCGATCCGACTTCCGGTTCGCTATTTTCCGGGGCGATGGTCGGACATCGACGCCAACCCTACGGGGCTGTTATTTGGGACCTAGTACATCCGCTCGTAACGCTTGTTCCTGGAGAAGTGTCCCGGATCGCTACTTCCTGGGGCACTCGTCCGATTTCGACGGGATTGAATTTACGTGTTCCCCTCGTGTCCCTGTACATGCCTACGCTGTTCGCGTTCGCGTATCTGTCCCCGTTCGCTAGTTTCCGGGGCGTTGATGCCACGCGGATGCCGCTTGACTATGTCGTTGTTCACGCTCCCCTGAGGTCATCGGTAACCTCCGTTTCGTTCGCGGACGCTCCGTTTGCCCGTTTCCGGGGCAGTCGACCTACGTTGGCGGGAAAGTGTGCGCTGTCTTCCTCGCGATCCCTAGAAGTCGTCGGTGACGTTTGTCCCTGCGGAAGATGCTTGGTTCGCTAAGTAGCGAACCTGGTGCGCTATCGACATGGGACTTGTTCCGCCGTGCGTCCCAGGTGTCACAGGTGTCGCTCGCGATGAGACATCTTTCAACTCGCTATATCTCCGGAACTACGCGTTATTTTGCACCGCGAGTTACGGAATCGTGTTCTACGCTTCGTACTTGTTCTCTACACGAAAGTGGTTTTCCACTTTTGGGAATCTACTTTACTCGTTACGCAGAGTGTTAATTTAACCTTAAAGTCGCATAACTGCGTCCAACTGCGCGTTTACTTAACCCTAACATGTGTTGCGCTAGGTATTGAACATGGGAGTAACGTTTAAAGGAAAATAAACTTTTATTTCTTAATATCACGTCCTTACAATATAAACTTAACATTAATTCTGGACGATATTGGACTAGTGGTTTCCCTATATCCTAGTCAGTCTCACTGAATGTTTTGCGCAACGGCGCTTTGTACTGTTAACATTTTCCTTGTGTACTACGGGGGATACACTTGCGCGGGAGTGTCTATTTTTGTCCATTGATATCTCCCGTGATGGTTTCCCCTTCGGATTCGCCATAACGTGTTTCCCCGTCGGCGGGCGTGGGCAAGATCCGCATGTGGACCGACGTCTTCTCCACTCGTGTGATGGTCGCCTGCCTCTGCATCACCACTTGGAGTGATCTTCCCTCCAGTCTCGCCATCTTCGCGCGTAGAGCATCCGATATTCGGCATGGCGGCTCCGTGTTGCAGTCGTCGGTTTTGCGCAGTCCACCTGTCGGCTGCAAGATCCACCCTGGGTTTTGATCCGGTCCTGGTCTTTGACCCGCCTCTCTGGGATGAGGAAGAGCGTTCTCTCTCTCCCTTCTTCCCAGTGTTGAGGCTTTGGCTCCTCATTTGCCGCTCCATCTTTACCGACCTAGGGGCAAAAGCGTTGAAGTCACTCCTCTTTTTGTTGCTAGCAGCCCTGGAGCTTGTATCGGATGCAGGGGTATCACGCCCTGCATCCAGGTGTGCCCCTGGGGTCCGGAGCCCCATTTGCTGCAGCCCGCCATCCTCCGCATTGTTATTGTTTTTTAGATCCGTCATTTTATTCTTCATCCCACTCCCCGCTGCGGTCTTTATGCGGGTGGCCGGGCGCGCCCCACGGCCGTCCAGAATTGCTCCCGGCCGACCGTGCCCCGGTGAACTCACCTGAGGAGCCACCCATTCCCTCTGGCCCCCGGAATGTTACATCGGAGGCACTGGGTCCAGCCCCCTACACACCCGTGGGCGACGAGTCCGGCAAAAGGGTCCGGATGAGTCCCAAATGGCTCCTGGAGGGATGTCCCTGGTTCCTGGTTTTCCTCGATTTCTCCTTTTTCATGGCCGTACCCTTTTTTATGGCCGTACCCTTTTTTATGGCCGTACCCTTGGTATCCCTCGATTTCTCTCCTTGTATGATCGCGTGACTTGTTGGATTGAGTGGATGGTTCGGGAGGATTCAGGTTGCTTTAGAAGGAAAGGTTTTGAGGATTGTAAGAAGTGAGTTTCGATTATCGGTGGGGTGTGCTGATGGGTGAGTTCTGTTGATGGTAAGCTCGACTATCGGTAAGTTCTGTCGATGGTAAGTTCTGTGTTGATGGTAATTTCGACTGTCGGTAAGTCTTGCTGATGGTAAGTTCGACTGTCAGTGAATTCTGCCGATGATAAGTTTTACTGATGGTAAGTCTTACTGATGGTAAGTCTCACTGATGGTAAGTCTCACTGATGGTAAGTCTTACTGATGGAAAGTCTTACTGATGGTAAGTTCTGCTAGTGGTAAGTTCGACTGTCGGTAAGTTCTACCGATGATAAGTCTTAGAGTAGCTTATTTTAGTTGTAATGCGGTCGTATTCCTAAACATATCTAATGTCGGTCTTATAATTAAGAAGTTTTTAAATTTTCCTGAAATCGCGGTGGGGCGGATGTAACACCTATTAATACTTGATCCATTAATCTCTGAAAAGTAGCTGGAGCATTTTTTAATCCAAACGGCATACGGTTATATTCGAAATGTCCATACGGTGTTGAAAACGCGGTTTTATGTTTGTCAGTCTTGTCCATTAATATCTGGTGGAATCTAGAAACTAGATCAAATACTGAAAAATATTTCGCGCTGCCAAGTTGATCGAGTTGTCGATATGACAATATTTGGCAATGGATACGCGGCACCAATCGTTTTCTCGTTAAGCGCTCGAAAATCTATTACGAGACGCCATTTTTTATTGCCTTTAGAATCATCCTTTTTTGGAACAATCCACAAAGGAGAATTATAAGGCGAGCTCGACGGCTCTGTTGCTTGTGCGACGACTAGTCTATAGTTGCTTTTTGATTTTTGAAGAATTCCGTGCCTAGTATTCCATCTGGCTTTATTGGAAAATCATTAGGAACTACATGAAACCATGCATCGACACCGTGAATGCGTATTTTAGCTACGCCTATCGTGCGCGTTCGTCCCTTAGTTATTTCGCTCAGTTCGAATACTATTTTCTTGTCGATGGGCACATCCTTATGGAGCGAATTCTTCTTTATCAAATTTATGTCAGATCCCGTATCTATCATGAAATTTGCACGTTCATCGAGGAGATTTTTACTCGGTAAAATAACAGAAGGCGGCTTTCCGATTTTGTTGCAAGTTTTTACACTTGCGTTTCCTCTTGGGATGCTTCCGGATTCACCAGGCGCACTCGCGGGCGTTCGTTCAGCCCTGCGCCTGCTCGCTGAACCCGATCTTGGTTTCCCGAATTTTCTTGGGCTCTCTCGCGTCGTACATTTTCAGAAGCTCTGTTATCTCTATTAAAATATTAATTTCCTTGGTTCCGCAAATTATTATTATATTGTCTCTTTCGGCATTGCTCGAGACTGTGGCCAGGAATTTTGCAGTAACGACAGATTAATCCAGTATTTCGCGGAGTAGCTAGATTCGGGCGATTAATGCGATTGTTATTAAAATTCATGTTTCGCGCAGAAGTATTTAATAAAGGGTTTCTAGCAGTATTTAATAATTGATGTTCGGCGCTCATTGTACATAACAGTTCGTTAGTTCGCATTAGTTTATAAGTTGTTACACATTAGTCTATAAGTTGCTTCGCGTTGTATATATCGTAATCCTTATCGTTGGCGTACCTGTCGAAGCGCTACCAATCGGTAACTCCGATTTCGCGATTTACATGGTGACTCGCGCGAAACGTTGGCGGACCGCGATAGTTGGCAATATTCGCGCGACTCGTGCTGCCCGCCCGCGGGTGGCAGCCCCAAGCATTGGGACCTTTGGTACTCGCTCGCGCCGTACTTACAGGAGCGCGAGCCGGAAGCGTGCCGGAGCACCACTCCAGTTTCGACCACCATCAAAGAAACACACTCACGAGTCAGGACTCACGTATCGACCACAAACCAGGACACACAAATAGTTTTGCTTGCCTGCCTGCTTGCTCACGCTCGGCCCTGCTTGATCGCACGCTCCTTTCCTGCTTGCCTGCTCGCTCCTCCCGCTATCACGGAGAGCTCTCACAGCCAGAAGGAAGGACGACACATACACAGCCAGCCGGGCAACGATACGGTGAGTCGCTTTATCGCTTATTCACCTCTTTTCGCATTCGTGAGGGAACAGTCCCTCTGGTCCTTCGAACCATTCTATAGACCTCTCGCAAATCCGGGGAGCGCCCCATACCACCCCGAGCAAGGGGTTTCGGTTTAAAATTCGTGGCTATAAGGCTCTGCATTCCGCACGTACGTGTCCCAGAATTTTTACAGTACGAACATACTTTTGGTTGCCATTGTACATGAGATATTTGTGCGAGAGGATTAATAGTGCTGCACAAATAAGTGTCATGACCATATCCAAGACAATTATTGCATCGAATTGATTGCATGAGTCCCTCCGTTATTCTCATACATTGCGCGTGTTCCTGATACTCTGTTTCAGCTTTTATTGCAGATTCTATTGCGGTATTTAAGGTAATTGGATGGCGTGGACAAATTCTCGTAAAAATATCTGATTGTAAACCGGTTAAAAAGTTTCTTACGGCATTACTTTCAGCAGAATTTAAAAATTGTATCGCCTGATTCGGATTTTCGGCCTGATAACATGATTTTAACTGTTGCAGGATCATTGGTACTCGGCTGCCGTAATCGACCTGATGATTCGTCGGGATGTTGAGTTACCTTGGCAAGTTCCCCGTGCAATTGTGACGAAGAATAAATTGAAGCAAATCTAGTTTTTAAGACTGCCAATAAAGATTCTATATCATTATATTCTCCACTTAATGCCACCCTCAATACAGGACCGACTAATGTATTTTTAATCATTTGGACAAATCCATATTCCACGGTAGGAAATATTATATTTTTAGCGTGCATGCAACTATTAGCGAATTGTAAAACGGGCATATTTTTTCCGTCAAAGGGGAGAATTGTCTCGGCTGCATCTCGTAAGCTTATATACGGCACATTTACAGCTCTACGATTCACACTGTTATCATCGATATTTATCCCGCTCATCTGTCTAGTCAAAACCATTTATTTCGTTGTTTATGGCCATCGTTATTTATTATATAATATTTATTTGTTAACAGAGGATATATAAAAATCTACGATATTAACAAATTCGCACTTACATGTATCGTATGATAACGAAAATAAGGATGATTGTTATGCGCGACTCCATCAAGCTTCGTCCACACGCTCGCAGCCTTATCCCCGCAACTGCTCTCCGAAAGAAATCCTCTTCTCGTTGAAATAGAGACAGGATATGGTGAATGAATACAGCAATCGGTTTCTTCTTCCTCTACTGGCTCACTCGGCTTCCAGAGATTGAAGTGTCGTCCTAAGGGATGCTTCTTCCTTTTCAGCTATCCTACGGAGATCATCTTTTTGGGAATCCCACCGCTGTCACCAAATTTTTATTTTGTGACGTCCTGGTGATGCGAGTTGCTCGATCCGGCAGAACGTCCTTCGTAGACGGGTTCTTCTTCTGCGATTAAGAAGGTAAAACCCCCAGGATAATTAGCTGTCCTCGGCAATGTGGATTGTGGCTCCTCTCAGGATTTGTTCAGGATAATGGGTATTCAATAATCCTCTGATCTCAAGCGTATAGCTTCCTCAGCTTTTATTACAAGACCTTTGATACAAGTGCTTTTGGAAGGGCGGAACAAGTATAAGATATGTAATCGCTTTCTTGGCTCGCTTCACTCTCCACTTCGGAGGTGAAAGATTTTATACATTTTTGAAAACGATGGTAGGGGTAGACCGCGCCTTGTTACAATGAGTCATAGCTCTTTCTCCTTTTTTGTGTCCTATTCCGCTTCTCCATACTACTTTTAGCCATACTTCCACCGGTTGATGGTCGGAGTCCACCCTATCCCCTATCCTCATCTTTTCTACTCTGTCCTTTACCTCTCCCTCCCCTATTACATAATCTATCACTGTGCTCCCCCTTTCCCCGATATATGTAAACTCTCCCTCTTCGTCTCCTCTTGTGTTCCCGTTGAAGATGCACCACCCTCTTTCCCCCAGAAAGTCCAGCATCAGCCTACCCTCCCTATTAATAGTCCGGTCCTTTGACCGTCTCTCTCCTTGCCCCCCTCTCCCTTCCTCCCCCTCCAACTCTCCCCCTTCCTCCCCTGTTCTCGCGTTAAAGTCCCCCCTATCAACACTCTAACTCCTGCCTCTTTGTCCTCCACCCACCGCTCCAGCCCCCTCAAAGCCTTCTCCATGCCTTCTCCTGCGTAGGCCCCCACTATCCTCCATCTCTCCTCCCCCATTCTCACCTTGCCCGTCATGATCCCCTCTCCTGCCCCCACAATCCTTTCCTTCTTCTCCGCCAACTCCTTCTTTATACCCATGACCATTCCTCCCTTCGCTCTTCCCTTCTTATTCTCTCTCTTCGCCGCTTGCATTCCCCATTCATACCCTCCCGGCAGTCTCTCCTTAATTCTCTTCCACCCTCTATCATCCAGCCATGTTTCCAGCAGCACCATCACAACCCATTCCTTCAGCCCTATTTAAAACTCATTATCTTTATTCTCTAGCCCGGCCACATTCCAAAAAGCCACGTTCCACTCCCTTCTCCCTCCCCCTCCCCTTTCCTCCCTCTGTTCTCCCCTCCCTCCTTCCTCTTACCCTACTTACATTTATTCTTCAACTTGGTAGCGGCGTACTCGTCCTTCTCGGGCTGGTTTTCCTCCTGACGAACATCGAGTCCAGTGACGAAACTATTCTGTTCCCTCTCTTTTCTCTCTCTCCTCCTCTTCTTTTCTTTGTTCCCCCCTCCCATTCCTCAAAACTCCTCTTCCTCATTCCATTTCCAGCATTGCTCATCTATCCATAGCCTTCCGTATCCTATTCTCACCCTCCTTCCTCTTCTCTCCTCCAATCTCGCGATTTCCTCTAGCTTCCACCTCATTTTTCTCTCTTTCCATGTCCAGTTTTCCAAGATTCTCTCCTTTCTTCCCTTCAGCTCTCTCTTTCTTTTCATGATTTCTTCTCTCTGCTCCTCACTCCTCATTCTTACCAGTACCATCTCTTTATCCTTCTCTCTATCCCCGGCCACTCTCTTGATCTCCTCAATGTTTCCTCTCACTCCTATGGCATTTAACACCTCCTCTACCGCCTCCCTCCTCTATCCTTCTTTAACCTCTAACCCTCTAATTATTACATTCTTTCTCCTCTCTTCTCGCTCCTTCCTTTCCATCCTCTCCAGCTCTCTTATTTTGTCTCCTTCTCTCCCCCCGATACCCCACCCCTTTTTCCTCCCCCCTCTTTATCTCTTTCCAGCTCCTCCACCTTCCTTTCCAATCCTTTTATACAGCTCATCAGCTTCTCCTTTTCTTTATTCCATTTCTCCTCTCTCTCCCTCCCCTCTCTTCTCAACTCCTCCACCTCTTTCCTCATCAACCTCCCCTGCTCTTTAAAACCCTCCATCATTTCTTCCATCATCTGTCTCAACTCCCCCCTCCACCCTTTCACCTCCTTCAGATCATTCATCACCTCCTTCACTTCATCCCTCCACCTCCTCATCTCCTCCCTCCACTCGCTTTTCTCCTTCTCCCCCCAACCCATAGCCTCGGGGGGCTTCTTAAATTCTCTACCTTCTTTCTCGTCCCCCTTCCCTTGCAGTTCCACATTCTCCCTTTTCCTCTTTGCGTCCTCTGCTTTCCCGCGGCTCCCATTGCTCCCGACACTGATGACACTCCCACTTCTTGCTCTCTGGTCCCCCGCCCCCCCCCATCATCATACCCCATCCTCCCGATCATTCTCTCTGGGCCGATTCCCTTCGAGTGACACCCGTTTGACCACGTTAATATTGACCACGGTCCCGATTGACCACGTTGAAATTGACCACGTTGCGATTGACCACGTTGATATTGACCACGTTGTGATTGACCATGGTCCCGATTGACCACCGTCCCGATTGACCACGGTCTCGATTGACCACGGTCCCTATTGACCACAGTCCCGATTGACCACGGTCCCGATTGACCACCGTCCCAATTGACCACGGTCCCGATTGACCACGGTCTCGATTGACCACGGTCCCGATTGACCACCGTCCCGATTGACCACGGTCCCGATTGACCACCGTTCCGATTGACCACGGTCCCGATTGACCACGTTGAAATTGACCGCGTTGCGATTGACCACGTTGATATTGACCATGTTGTGATTGATCACGGTCCCGATTGACCACGGTCCCGATTGACCACCGTCCCGATTGACCACCGTCCCGATTGACCACCGTCCCGATTGACCACGGTCCCGATTGACCACCGTCCCAATTGACCACGGTCCCGATTGACCACGGTCTCGATTGACCACGGTCCCGATTGACCATCGTTCCGATTGACCACGTTCCCGATTGACCACGGTCCCCATTGATCCTATATAATATATCAGAATCCGAGTACGCGTTAAGGAAAACAAAATCCCGACGTTTTCCACGAGGAGAAGTCGGCTCAATTGGTTATCTGACACTTAGTAAACACTGTAGTCAGGTCGGCGTCAATGTAGCGTCGACGATAAGAGAATTCGGCACGCAGACGTCTTCTTCAAGACGAAGTATAATGTACGCGTTGACAGACACCTAGTACACGCTAAAATGGGGTCGGCGTCAAACCCACTATTCGGGAAAGCGAAATTAGTACGTAGACACCTTCCCCGAGAACAAGACCCGGAATCACGTCTACCAGGTTCCTAGAGCCAGCCCTGTAAGGTCGGCGTCAACGGCCGACATCATAAAGTGCATCAAAACATCTTTCCCAGAGCATGTGTGGGCGGAAGGGCTTTGCCCCCCCTGCACCCCCCATTGTGTGAGTAAACCTAGAAGTGTGAGCGGGGGGGCTCCCGCCCCCCCTGCACCCCCCTGTGCACTGGGCGGGTGGGTTGGGTTGACGGGTGGGCAGGGGGGGCTTCGCCCCCCCCGCACCTCCCCCCCCCATGGACACGCCTTTGGCGTGCCCGGGTAGATGTATTTCGCTTTATGCGTGAGCGGGGGGGCTTCGCCCCCCCTGCACCTCCCCATGCACGTGAGCCTCACTTTATAAATTATTCGAGACCGTGGTCAATCGGGACCGTGGTCAATCGAAACCGTGGTCTATCACAACATGGTTAATATCAACGTGGTCAATCGCAACGTGGTCAATTTTAACGTGGTCAATCGGGACGGTGGTCAATCGGGACCGTGGTCAATCAAGACCGTGGTCAATCGGGACGGTGGTCAATAGGGACCGTGGTCAATAGGGACGGTGGTCAATCGGAACAGTGGTCAATCGGGACGGTGGTCAATCGGGACCGTGGTCAATCACAACGTGGTCAATCGCAACGTGGTCAATTTCAACGTGGTCAATCGGGACCGTGATCAATCGGAACGGTGGTCAATCGGGACCGTGGTCAATCGGGACGGTGGTCAATCGGGACCGTGGTCAATCGAGACCGTGGTCAATCGGGACCGTGGTCAATTGGGATGGTGGTCAATCGGGACCGTGGTCAATCGGGACGGTGGTCAATAGGGACCGTGATCAATCGGGACGGTGGTCAATCGGGACCGTGGTCAATCGGGACCGTGGTCAATCACAACGTGGTCAATCGCAACATGGTCAATATCAACGTGGTCAATCGGGACCGTGGTCAATGTTAACGTGGTCAAACGGGACGCTCCCTTCCCTTCTCACACTCTGTGCAATTCCTGGCCCGTCTCTTTCGCTACCCGCGCGCCGTCTAAACTCCCGCTCTCCTCGCCCGCGACCGCTCTCCGCTCGACGCTTTCCCCTCTTAGCTCTTCGCGCGCTCCCTGCCCGGCCCGCTCTCACGTACGCTTTCCCCTCTTAGCGCTTCGCGTGTTCCCTGTCCGACCCGCTCTCTCACGTACGCTTTCCGAGCCCTTTCTCTCTCTTAACCTTCCCGATCGCTCCTTCCTCCACTACCACACACACTCTCGCTCCTCCACTCTCTCCCTCTCACTCTCACACCCTCACCAACACTCTCCAACGCTCTCACACACTGCCGAAAAGATCTGCCCTGTCACCGCGTGTCGCTCTCTAACGCACCGGAAACGGAAGTCCTAGTAAATATATATATATATATATATATATATATATATAGGGGGATCACGTGATCGCACGTGGAGGAAAGTCAGGAATTTTTCGCGTGTGAATCAGGTAAAAATAGCGGAAATAACAGCTGGGCCCCCACAGAAAAATCAGGAATTGGAGAGAAAGTACTGCAGAACGATAGGAAATAAAGGCAGCAGAATTGGAAGGGAAAGGAAGGACTCCCTCGTACGGGGTCATCTTGGCGTGGTGAGGGGGCTCCCCGTCCAGATCCGGCGGGCCATATCCAGCGATCTCTAAACAAGGCACTGGCCTGTTAGAGGTTGCCGCGGTGGCCCGGTGGATAGGTGCGGGGTCTAAGAGCCTCGTCTTCCTGCCACCGGTCTTCAAGACCGAGCGGCGGGAAGAATGGGAGCCCGGCGACTCCCTTAGGGACCGACCTTCGGGTTGGCCCCAATCGCCGGTAGGGGATGGCGACCCCGACTTCAAACGCCCGGTCGGCCGGGACCATTAGACGGGGGCTTGCCCGTGTCGCCGAGCCAGGGATGGTGATGGGGAGGGGGTCCCGGTTCCCGAGGCGGGCAGGGATGCCGTCCCGCTGAGGGAAGCCGGAAGGCCCCCCTTCCTCCTCCATTGTACGCCGGTGCTACGGCAGGAGGGGGTGGGGGGCTCCCTTCTTCATCTCGATCCCGTACGTGGTGCGGGGTTGGGTGACGGAGAAGCCTACACAGGTGGCTTGCACACCAGGGGTGTGACCCCACAGTGCCGCCTGTGTGGAGGGTCGTCCCCGGGCCGCTCGGACGTATTCCGAGGTCGGGGCCGGGGGCAACCTTGGGGGAGAAACCCGTCGGGCCGCTCGGACATCTTCCGAGGTCGGGGCCGGTGGGTCTAGCCGCCGGACGCAAGGGCCGGCGGCGCGCGCGCGGGGACTTCCGGTGGTCGGGGATCGCATCCCTCCCAAACCCGGCCACCGGGGTTGGAGAAAGGTCACCGGTGCGGAGGTCACCTCGGCCGGTGACCTAGGATTGTACGCTGGTCGCCACGGCGGGCAAGGCCTTGGGTGGGGTGCGACACCCTTGGCCCCAACCGTCCGTGGGAACCCCCGCGTAACGGCACCCGCTGCGGAGTCCCGGGAGTCGGAGCCCGGGACCCCCGAAAGCCGGTGGGCGACTCATCGCCCACGGGTGTGTAGGGGGCTGGATCCAGTGCCCCCGATGTAACATTCCGGGGGCCAGAAGGAATGGGTGGCTCCTCAGGTGAGTTTGTGACCGAACACTAGTATCTGAAGATGTAATTCTATGTTATGTTTCCTTTTCACGGTCGCCACTCGGTTTGACCTATGATAACCGAGAAGGTAAGTATCTGTTCTCCGAAGATGTCAAAACTTTACTAATTCTCTTTTATTTTCAGGTTTCCTTGGCAGCTGGATCATCGCCGTCGCCTACTCCCGGATCATCGCTTTGGTTCGCCTACCAGGATCAACGAGGGACTTCGCTGGATTATCGCCGATGGACAGGTAAGTAAAAGGTAAGTAAAGTAATAGATTCTTGAATAATTTGTATCAATGCTGAATTATTTATTCATAATTATCGATCATGTGTCGTTATCTGTTCACAAATGGTCACCGTTCACAAGTTGGCTGACGTACAGTATCACCGCCGAAGTTGGTAAGTGAAAAGTTGCAAAATTATAAATTCTCGAACAATTCCCTGTAATGACGATCAATTGCTTCTAGATGAAGGATCATGCGCAGTTATTCGCTCGGAAATAGCCGCCGTTCACAAGTTGGTTGACGCACGGTATCCCCGATGAAGTTGATATGTGAAAAGTTGTAATATCACAAAATTCCGAATAATTCTCCGTAATGACGATCGATTGCTTCTAGATGAAAGATCATGCGCAGTTATTCGCTCGGAAATAGCCGCCGTTCACAAGTTGGTTGACGCGCGGTATCGCCGAGGGAGTTGGTATGCGGGATTCCGTAAATTTATAAATTTTCGATTAATTCACTATAATGCCTCCTAATTGTCTTCCACTTAACCGTCATGCGTGATTATTTGTTCACAATTACTCGCCGGTTACGATTTCGCTGACACTTGTAATCGTTGTGAGTGATGGTGCGTTAACGGTCGTAATTTCGATAATTCTAATATGTCTTTTAGACTCTTGAAAATGTCAATCAATTGATAGATGGCAATAAGAGTCAGGCGCGGTACGTAGTGCGCAAGTACAGAAATTAATAGTTACATAGTAACAAGTTAAAATGTATATATATATATATACATATATTCCCAACTAATAGACTGCGCGCCGATTATTTGTCGGACTTGAAACACAGCTATCGTTGGAAATTTTAATACCCTTCCCTCCCCGGAATTAAATATACGCGATTTAATTCTTAAAAAACTGTAAAGAATTTATTGCGAAAAATATTACCTCAGCCAGGATTCGAACCTGGAACCTCCCTCACTCCGTGAAGGGCGTCGTACCAATTCGACTACCGAGGCAATATATGTATATATACATTTTAACTTGTTACTATGTAACTATTAATTTCTGTACTTACGCACTACGTACCGCGCCTGACTCTTATTGCCATCTATCAATTGATTTCGATAATTCTCCTGTAATTCCTCGCACTGACGATTGCTACGCTCACGTTGGGCAATCACTCGCAATTCCTGCTTCGCAAAACTTAACTCGCACGAACCGCACAACACAAGTTTCGCTGGGCACAGGCGCCCTTACGCCTAACGGCGCACAAGATATTTACGGGGACCACAGTCCCTCCTCGCTATCTCGCACGAGCAAATTACGCGTTTCCGCGGGCGTTGCCGTTGGTTTCGGATGACCGGGTACCGTCTACGCGCTCAGTTTATATCGCGGGACTTAGCACACGACACCACGTCGGCACCACGTACCGGGACAACCGGAGGCGAGGCCCACACCAGAGGTTTGCACACCAGGGACGTGGTCCCACGGTACCTCTGGTGCGAAGGGTCGCCTGGGCCGCTCGGACGTATTCCGAGGTCGGGGCCAGGCGACCTGGGTGGGAGACCCGCCGGGCCGCTTGGACATATTCTTGGTCGGGGCCGGCGGGTCAGGCTGCCGGGTGGAAAAACGGCAACTCCGGTGGTCGGGAATCGCATCCCTCCCGAACCCAGCCATCGGAGTAGGAGGTCAGCCCAGGTGCGGAGGTTACCTCGGCCTGGGTTGAGGAATGAACGCTGGTCGCCGCGGCGGGCGGCACCTTGGGTGCGGGTGCGACACCCTTGGTGCATGTCTGTCCGTAGGGCCCCCCGCGTGACGGCACCCGCTGCGGAGTCCCGGGAGTTGGAGCCCAGGACCCCCCGAAAGCCGATGGGCGATTCTTCACACCCACGGGTGTGTAGGGGGCTGGACCCAGCGCCCCCGATGTAACATTCCGGGGGCCAGAGGGAATGGGTGGCTTCCCAGGTGAGTTCACCGGGGCACGGTCGGCCGGGAGTAATTCTGGTCGGCCGTGGGGCGCGCCCGGCCACCCGCATAAAGACCCGCAGCGGGGAGCGGGATCTACACAAAAATGACCGATTTCCAAAAGACGAGCTCAGGAAGTGGGGAGGAGAAGGGAGGTGATGAAGACCGTGCGGCCAACAGGTCCGGAGTCACCGACACCTCCAGAACGAAGAAACATCTTTTTCGTATAAAGGAGGAGAGAAAGCGGGAGACTAAGCGTAAGGAAGCGCAACTGCGCTCTAAGAGTTCCCGAGACTCGGGGCTCTCGCAGAGAAGGAAGGGGTCCAATGTCTCGTCGGGCTCGGGCGAACGCTCGAGGTCAAAGACGAGAAAGGAGAGCAGATCCCGCTCGGAAGCAGAGGTTTCCGGGTCGGACGAGGTAATAGATGTCGTGGAAGTGCAAGCCCGCGAAGAAGTTAGGCCTGAACTGCTTACGAGGAAGCAGATCAAGCAAGAGAGATACTTGGAGCAGCGAAATCGTCGGTGACGCAATTAGTGGGTGAGGATAATTGTCCCACCATCAGCAATGTCAGAACGGAGGGCGGTCAAGGACGCCCGACGGAGTATGGCGACTACTACCTTAAGCAGCTCCGCAAGGCACAAGGGGAGCTGGTCGCGAGGGCTCAGGAGTTGAAGCTTCTGAGAGACGCCATGGTACCGGCAAACCTCTCAAGCAATAGGAGGATAGAGGAAGAGAAGGCAATGGCCGAGCTGAGTACTACCCCAGCGGAAACACTACTGGCAATAATGATCGAGGCTATCAACGGCATCGATCTGGTAGCCGAGAAGTCGGATTCCCTGAATGCACAGTACAAAAACCGCTTAAACAAATTGGCGGCTATCCGATCAAGGCAGCGCTGACATTACTGATGCAGCGATATGAGGATCCGGCGACAGGCTACGCAAAGGACGCCGAAATGGAGAGGTTAAGAGAACGAATAACCGCTCAGAAGAAGAAGCTTGTGTCATTACACGAGATGAAGGTGCAGCACTTAAGTAACTAGCGTGAGCTGCAAGAGCTGCGGCTGAAGACGGAATGGCTGCAGGCGCAGTTGGAGACAAGCAGCGATGCGACTCCGACTCCGAACACAAGGAGTTCAGCTTCGGTATCAAACGCCAAAGGAAGAGGAGCGAAGAAAAGGAGGATGAACAGACTCCCTTCGTCGTCCTCGGATATCGAAGACCCCGTTGGAGGAGGGAACAACTCGATGAGACCCGGGGATGATGTGGAGATGAACCCGGTAGCTCAGTCGGACGAAGAGACGATAGAAAGCTCGAGGGATAAGGTAATGGAGGAGATTGCTGCCGAAGGAATGCCTGCGGCGGTAAGACCCTCCATAAAGGGGAAGAACAAGGTCATCGAACCGGCTATTCCTCCGATCGTCGCATCGGCCGCCCCCGGAGTGAGAAACCAGCCAATGAACCGGGCATGGAAACCCGCTTGGGTTGATGGTAAAAATCATCAACAAAAAGACCAAGGAATCGGAGGACAGACTCTTAACCAACATAATGGCCGAGTTAAATCTGAAGGATCGGAAGAAAGGAGGGAAGAGCGAGGGAGAGACTCCTTCCTCAGCTAAGGAAGTGTCCGCACCCCCGACTAGGAAGAACGGGAAGGACAAAGGAAAGGCGGCGAAAACCGCCGCGCAAACGCAAGCGCAAGTTATGGTCGCAGGTACTAGGGCAGAAGGCCGACTCCAGCTCCGTTCCCATGAGGACCGCGTCGAAAACGTGGTCTCAGGTACAGGGAGAGAAAGTCGCACCTATCACCACCGAGAACACGATCGAGGGAGAGTGGACTCAGGTGGTGAAGAGGAAGAAGGATGGAGGAAAGGCCAAGAAAGCTGAGACGAAGGCTCAGCCTCGTTCTCAGACTGGAACGACCGCAAATTCCAATAAGAACAACGCCGCGAAGCCTAAGAACGGAGGGAAGATGAAAGAACAGAGCTCGTCGTCCCCTCAACAAACGAAAGAGGGTAAAAGGAAGAGGAGGGTGCCGCGTACAGCGGCGGTGACGCTCACTTGCCTTAAGGAGCACTACGCGGAATGCATGGGCATAGTGAGACGAAAGATAGAACTGGAGAGTCTCGGGATCACAAAGGCTCCAAGCGTGAGAAGGACCGCGACAGGAGCGATCAGCTTGGAGATTACCGGACAAGACAATGCCGAGAAAGCTGACGCTCTCGCGAGTAAGATGGCGGAAGCCCTGATCGGCAAGGAGGGAGTAAGGGTCGGCCGACCAATAATGATAGCCGACCTTAGATTAAGCGGATTTGAGGAATCCGTTACGGAGACGGAAGTAAGGGAAACACTAGCGAGTAAGGGGAAAGTTAGTCCCTTTAGCGTATCGGTTGGGCTAATACGAAAGATGGCCAACGGGCTTTGCACAACCGTGGTGAAGTGCCCGCTGGCGATGACAAATTCCCTGACAAGAGAAAATAAAATAACACTGGGGTGGTCGCCGGCGAAAGTTGCCATGCTGGATAAGAGGCCACTCCAGTGTTTCAAGTGCTTAGAGATAGGGCACACCCGGGTGACATGCCGTAATGAAGCGGATCGCACCGGGGCGTGCTATCGTTGCAGAGACAAGGGCCACCCGGCTCGCGATTGCCAGGCTCCGGTCAAGTGCACGGTGTGCGAGAGTAAGGGGTTGCGCCACGAACACCGAATCGGGGGGCCGTCGTGCACAGGGTGCCGGAAGAACAAGGGAAAAAAGACAGCAGGAAAACCTGCTGACAAAACTCCGGCGGCAACAGACAAAAAGAAGTCCAAGCCGAAGAAAGTGAGTGACTTGAAAATATCGGGCTTTAAAGTCACTCAGGGGGGGAGGATCATAGCCGTGGTCGTACCGGAAGCTGGTAAGGAGCAGAGACCCCAAGCAAAGAAAGGAGGGAAGGTGAATCCCCAGGAATCCAAATCCACGGAAAGAATGGAGACGGAAACCCAACCCAACAAAGAGACGAATAACGGGAAAGAGGAGACCTCCCCAATGGAGACGGAGGTGCTGAGGGAGACGGGGGACAACCCCCCGTCGAAGGATAACAAGGAGGACAGAGTGGAAAACTCCGTGGGTTATTTGTAATGGCCCTACGGATCCTTCAAACGAACCTGAACCATGCCCGCGCAGCCCAGGACTTATTCTGCCAGGTCCTGGCAGAGCGCGGGTGTGGTTTGGGGATCGCAGCGGAACCCTACAAAGTCCCAAATCACCACTGCTGGGCGGGGGACAACGGGGGCTCTGTCGCAATCACGTGGAGGACGATGCCTACGTCCCCTCCATGCGTCCGTAAAGGAGCAGGAGAGAGATATGTGATAGTGGAATGGGGGCCCACCTCCGTGGTGGCGATATATGCCCCTCCCAGCTGGTCCCGTGCCGGATACGAGCGACTCTTACTAGAACTAGAGGACTATGTCCGTGCTTGCTCGTCCGGCCGAGTCATGGTCGCGGGGGACTTCAATGCCAAGTCAACGCTTTGGGGTTCCCCGCAAACCGATTGGAGGGGCCGCGTCACGGAAGAATGGGTGGCGGGCCTCAGCCTGAGCTTGATAAACTCGGGCCGAGAGAGTACGTGCGTGCGGCGGCAGGAGTCGTGGTTGACCTTGCGACCGCACACTCCGTATCGACAGGTCGACCCACGCGGTAGCCCGCGTGTCATGTTGACGCGCCTGACAGCAACACCTCAGGTAGGCCCGGGTCCCTGGAGACCCAGCGTGGAGGAGGAGGTGCGGCGAGTGCTGGCGAGGGGCGAGCCGGAAGTAATGGAGGTATGGCCGGATATACCCCTCATGCTGAGTGAGACGTCCTCAGACGCCTCGTTCAGGAGCGTGAGCACCCGCTCACGGTACACGGACTTCTCTCCCGTGAGGGATTAAGGGGAAGGGCGCCTTAAGCGCGTGCGATTGCGATCGCTATCATTATCGTTACTATTACTATTAGCGTTCCCAAGGGTGTGACGAGGACGCGTAAAGAGGCGTGTATATATATATAAAAACATTTTTATTTTTTGCGATATCATTTTAGTTTTGTTTGCGCCGCGTCACACGGACAATATAATTTTCGTCTACCATTGATTAACTAACGTTTAGTTGCATCATATTCCTTTGCGCCATGTCACATGCAATGACACACATTTATTTTGCGCCTGATTAAACATATATATCCCTGCGTTGCGTGAGCGAATAGGTTATAAGATTTACGTTCTCCGAGCCACCGAGGGTACAGAGAGGTAAGCAATCAATAAAGTACATTTCCGTTTAGCGAAGCACAGGTGGTGACTTCGTGATGTATCCCGCGCAGACTTACCAAGCGTGCCGAAGTATAAAATCGCCGTATTACCGACCGCGAGTATGGGGGCGGTCGATAACGCGCCGACACATGGTTGGAACCGCGAGAGTGTCCCGCGATCGATAACTCGTGGGCATGACAGACCGACGCGGACCACAAGACACTTACGGGGAAGCCCCCCGAACACCCCTTGCGAAAACCGCGTCGCGCTACGACGTCGGAGTCCGGAGATAGCCCGGACACGGAATGTCCGACGGAAAGGGGGGACGCAGCGGTCCCACCGGGCAGACGACCGGCGGAGGACAATCACGGGCGCCTCACAAAACGATCTGCGCGACCAGCATCCCACTGCGATCACGGGATCGGCAGATAGCCCGGACACGTAATGTCCGGCGGAAAGGGGGGACGCAGCGGTCCCACCGGGCAGATGACCGGCAGGGGGCAATCACGGGCGCCTCTCAAAGCGATTCGCGCGACCAGCATCCCTCTGCGACCACTGGGTCAGCAGATAGCCCGGACAAGCAGTGTCCGGCGGAAAGGGGGGACGCGACTGTCCCACCGACCAAACAACCGGCGGAGGACGATCAAGGACACCGCCCAGGGCCGACCACACGACCAGTACCGTCCCACAACCACGGGGGACGGAGATAGCCCGGACACGGGGTGTCCGCGGGATCTCGCAACGGGACAGTCCCAGCGAGGAAATAAGAGTCGGGGGACGACCAGGGGAGCCCCCGAGGAACATCCACACAGGCGGGGGCGCCGTCCGACAGCCAGGAGAGGCTGTACCCCGGACATGGAATGTCCGCGGGAACGCGGAAACCACGGACTTCCGGAGGAGAATGACGCAGGTAACGACATCGGGGGGACGCCAGAGGACGACCCCGACGACCGGAGGCGACCCCGGGCCACGGGGTACCGAGATGACGCGGACAGGGGCCCAGGGTCATGAGCGACCCATGTGTGCGAACCGCGTCAGAAAGTTCGCGCGTACTTCAGTAAATGACCATCGTGCGGCGAGAACATGCGGAGGCGCATCGCGGCGCCGGTAGAGCGAGTTAGAGTGCGTGCGAAATGCGAATGTGAGAGACGCGCGCGAGCGGAGGCGCGTAGCGGACGCGCCGGAAAGATCGGCGGATGGATGATTCGAGAAGCACGACACGCGGGACGCGCGTGCACGCGAGCGCGTAAACACCTGAAAAAATGCGGCAAGAAAAGTGAAAGCTGGCACGGCCCGGCACGGAAAATTACTGCGACGCAGTAAGGGCCGGGAGAAGGGGAAGCGATCCCACGGTGGGGACGCCGCGAGAGCACGGTAACTCGAGGCAGTCTCTCGGATACCGTGGTAGCGAACACTCGTTTTCGACTTACACCGTATAATACAATCGCGGTCATTGTGTCTCGCGAATACGAAGTCGGAACGATTCAATAGTTATACACGGTATAATACAACCGCGAACGCCCGCGTACCATCGCGTTAAATCTACTCGCGATACAAAAGCGAGCGGTAATTAATTACCACGCGTCACGACGCATTAAGCACGAGGGTGCGGAGAATTGTAACACGCAACGGCGTAACCGAGCACAAGTGTGTGCGCGAATATTGTAAAGTGAATAAGTGCGGCTATCTGAAATAAAGATAAGTTGTTAAAATATACGCAGTGTCAAGTAAATACTTACCTGCTACGTACCTTGTCCTTCGAGAACGATCCATCGGGTGTCCCACGTACTTCCGGTATGCGACGAAGCGAGGATCCGGAATAGTCGGCGGCGGTGAAGATCCTTCCGAGACAAGAAGCTGAAAACAAGTTTCGATTAATTACGCGTACTAATTACCTACTTACCTGTGACGTCAGCGGAGTCCAGCGTTGTCCCACGTTGTCCTGGTATGCGGTGAAGCGAGGATCCGGGGCAGCAACAAGCGGCAGCGGGGCATCCTAGGCGGCGACCTGAAACAGAAGGGGGGTTAATTAAGTGCAATTAGCGTATCGAAATAGGAAGTCAGAATACCTTCTCGGTTGATACAGGCGAAACCGAGTGGCGACCGGGTGATAGGAAGATAATTCGTGTGTCTCACAGTCCCGGAGGGTAACGTCCGGTTACAACCTTACCTGGGCCACTCCTTCTGTCGCTCGCAAAATACGCGATTGGAAGGTGGTCACGGACCAAGAGACTGTCAGATCATTTGTACTTGGAGATGACGGTCCGGGCCACCCCACCGGAAGTACTCGCCCGCCGCCGTGACGCCAATAAGCAGAGACGGAGGTGGGCCCTCAAAAAGATAGACGGGGACCGCTTTAAGGCAGTGGTCTCGGTACTCACATGGTGCAAGGAGGACGAAAGCGAAATAGGGGGGGAGGATATTGACAAAGAGGTCGGGGAGCTGGTTAAAACTGTCACAGGCCTGCGATGTGGCGATGCCCCGACTTTGTCCCCTCCCCCCACGAAAAAGCGTTTATTGGTGGACGGAAGATCTGGCAGATCTAAGACGCTCTTCCGTCCGAGCCAAGAAGACATGAGCCCGCGCAGGGAGGCGCGTTGCAATGAGCGTGGAAGAGGCAGAAGAGGCCTGGCGTGCCGCCCGCGAGGACCTCTCCCGTGCCTTACGCGCGGCCAAGAAGCGCTCCTGGAAGGAGCTACTCGACAGGGTGGAGGAGGACCCGTGGGGGCGCCCATATAAATTGGTTCAGTACAAACTGAGACCTTGGGCGCCCCCACTCACGGAAACACTGGACCCCCCATTCGGCGAGATAGTCGACAAACTCTTCCCCAGAAACAACAAGGAGAGGTACTGTTTCCGACAGTAGCGGAGCAACACTGGAGGGAAGAATAAGGGGTCAGCGAAGAGGAGCTGTCGAGGGCTCTCCGCAGGGTCAGAAGGGGGAAAGCTCCTGGCCCTGACGGAATTCCGGGGAGAGCGTGGACCTTGGCCGCGGGAGGCTGGTCGGCAGGATGCGCAGGATATACACCGCGTGCTTGCGTGCTGTGACGTCCGGGTGATGCGATCGCTCGATCCGACGGAGCGTCTGTTGATGGGTCCTTCTTACGCTGGTTAAGGGAGTGAAATCCCAGGATAATTAGCTGACTTCTCGGCAATGTGGGCTGTGGCTCCTCGGAGTTGATCAAGATATCAGGTAAGTATTCAATGATGTGTTTAACTCTTTTCTTCAGAGTATGGTTTTTATTTCAGAACTTTGATACAAGTGGTTTTATGGAAAAGAGTGGAACAGTGAGATATGTGTTTGCTTTCTTGACCAGTTCCACACTCTCCGCTGAGAGGTGAAAATTTTACGCTTTTATATATTTCTGGAAATGGTAGTGGGGGTAAATCGCAATGAGTCATAGGGCGGTGTCTCTGAATTCTTTGCCTTATATGGTAATGGGGCTCGCTAGCCAGACTAGAACTAGACTCGCGCTTTAATGAGTCATCAAACTACGTTCTAACTTTCTCTCCTTATATGGTCATGCGGCTCGCTTCGCTTCGACATGCCCATATATGGTTACATTCTATGCTCGGACTAGATTACACTCGCATGAGTCATACAGTGATTCATCTGACTCTTATTTCTATTCCTTGCCTTATAATGGTTTTATAATGAGAGCGATACTCTTTTCGTTATGTAATTATATCATGAAATAGTATAAAATACAGTATAAGAAACCTTTAATAATCCAATTCTGAAATATGGAAATATGTATGTAATTATTATTATATTCACCCTAAACATACTTTACATAAAGTATGATAGTTCAATTATACAATTAAGATCATTAATAGTATGTCTAAAGCATGAAAAGTATTGTTCTCCTTGTCTTACAGACGTTATGGCATATATGTCTTTCTCTCTCTCTCCTATAAGCTTATGCGCTATCCGCATCTCGCTCAGATTCGCACAGTACAATTTATCCTTCTCAGGTTCGTGAGTATCGCTTCAGCGCTTGACGATTAATTCTAACATTAGTTTTAGTATATGTAAATAGTAAATAATAATAATGGTAATAATAAGCATGTTGTTAGCAGCAGTAATAGTGATTCTAATATTAAATTAATAATATTTCATGCAGGTAGGACTGAATAGGGTTTTCATTAGTATAGCCGATCAGTGAAATTAAAATATTTGTAAAATATTATTTTTGTTATTTTTATATTTCGTAAATGGTTAGGAATTTGATAGGGGGATATATAAAGGATTTTGTAAGGTTTTTATTGGGCTATAATATGGTGTTATAAAATTTTATTGTTAATATGTTTATTTGTTAATAACAAATTATTCGTTATATAATTTGACACTTTTTTATTTATATGTTAATATTATTAGGTTCTCTTTAATTACGTGATTTTGATTCTACAATAAAATTATTTTCTTTATATGACACTTTATTTTATTGTTATAAATATTTTGTAAATAAACAATTGCAGAAATAAAAATTATTATTACTTTTTGTAGGTGTGCAGATGCAGAGTTTATTCGCACGGGCGGAATTTGTATTTACCAGAACGAGTTTTTTATCTCATTTGCCATAACTTTATGGCAATTTTGCCATATGGCAAATTTGCCATTTTTATGGAATAGCGCGGACGGAGATATATATTTTCGTAATTAATTAGGTGTAGCGGTTCGTTGAAAATTATGTTTCTTATATGGCCTTGAAGAGGAAGGTTCAAGCTTAATTTACATACAAACGGGGTATTTTTAGCTATCGTGGTTCGAAAGATATTAAGGATTTAAGTTCGATTCGATCGAAATTTCGATAGTCGTGGAGTAAAATATCAATTATATGGCACAACTCCCATGCTATTCTGTTATACCGAGTGTCCTTCCCTTTGGAATTTTTTGTAGCCTTTATTAATGGTGTGACAAGGTTTGACTTATACAAAAGTTGTTATGCTCGACCCGGGGCATATGTTGACGGTTGTTGCTAATGTGGTTAATTATTTATTTATAATTGTTTATAAAAGTAAGTTGCAAAAATAAGCAATTATTGAGTAAATGTTTTTCCTTCAAATGATTTTAATTGTCATTCTCTATACGTGACTATATCGTTTTGTTGATCTCTTTTAGTCTTTATATTGTTATTAACTTTTTGTTGTTAATTAATTTATTTTAAGAGATATTAAAATATTTTATATATGAAAGTTACTTAGTTCTTTAAGGTGATTTTGATCATTTGATTAGTTAAGGTGGGTGATGATATTATCTTAATTGTTTATAACAATTCCTCTTTAAAAATGTTAATGAAGTAATTGTTATTTTCATGTAGTAGTCTTCCATAATTATAAAAGAATGCATTTCTATGATTGTTTTATCTTCAACTATTTGTTTTCGTTTTTATTTTAATTTTTATTGTGAGTCTTATTGGCTATCCTCGTCTTATTCATTGTATGTGACATAAGTCTGTCTTCGTCTTACTCATTGTAATTTACATAAGGCTCTCCGTATGCTAATTTAATGCATAGAGTAAATGTATTAAGCTATCCTTGTTTTAACGTCTGTCTCTCTCAGATTCATGAAACGAACATTTAATTTTCAATTTCGTTTATTAGTTTAATTAATTTAGATAGAAAATCGGGGTTAACGCTATTGATGTTGGAGAATATGAAAGATTCCATTTTTAGCATAATAATTAGATGGCAAAATTTTCGTTCTAAAATGAAATTCATTATAGCCAAAATGTATAAAGGACCAAGAATATTAATATAAAAGTGACTCGGTCTTTCTAAGTTCAAATGGTAAAAAGTTTAAAATGGCGGACATGAAACTTTAATAATTTATACCTCGAAAACGGTAAGAGATAGAGAGATGGGGTTTCTTTTGTTGTATTCAGGGGGTCGAGGATCTTCTTTTAAGGTATTTAAAATTTTTGTATTTTATGGATTTTCGTAAGTTTTATTTATATCTCAGAATTGAGAAGAGATATGAAGTGGGAGTTTTTGTAGGATTAATTGACATGCTCTGCTGAGTAATTATAGTGGTTTTATTAATTATTTTTATCATTGATTTTATAATAAATTTTATTGTTAATTAGCTTCTTTTGAGAGATAGAAGAATAGTTTATTTACGAAAGTTGTTTAACTTTTCATAGTGTATCATTAGATATTATTATTAGGTCAAAGTAATATGACTATTAAGTCATATTAGTTTGACCTAATAATAATATTTTAATTGTTTATAACAATTATGCATAGTGAAGGTATCGTGGAACAATTACACAGGCCCACAAAAAAAAAGTATATTGCTCTGGGGTTGAGACCACATTACTTCTATATATTTTGACCCGCTGAACACGAATCTGCAATAAAAAATAGGGGTCGCACAGTGAATTTCAGAGATAACCTCAAAAAACCGTAAAAAACCACGTTTTTTAGTGGTAAAGGCTTAAAAAAAATGAATATGATTTGTCTCAGGTCAAGACCAACCAGAATTTTATTGGTAAACGCACAAACACACTTGTGTCAGTCTTTCCTGATGTTTAGACTATAAGAAAAACTGAAGACAACAGCAGGCTGAAGGCGAATCTGAAGATGGTTATACCTCTGAGAGCGGGAAAATTTGGCAATACTAGCACAGTTATCGTCTGTAAGTCCAGTTCGGTGATCAGAAGATTTTATACTGTAAGGGAATTTAGTGACTGAAAACCTGCATGAGGCCTTAAATGAAGGTTATCTTATGAACGAGAACTAAATTGGTTTACGCTTGCGTATGCGTTTGTCATCGAACGACCTATGTAAAGGATTTCTACGTCGCTTTTTGCCTTTTTGTTGTGTTTCTCTTTTCAGCATCCAGCGATAGTCCGCCATCATATTCACGCCCCAGTTTCCTTGCCATCTACGTTGAAATTCCTTCATATCCTGATGAAATCTTTCGCCTTGCTCTTCACTGAAATCCCAAAGGTTTTGTGGAAATTCATCAAGGTGCGAATCAAGAAAGTGAAGCTTCAAATTCATTAAGCAACCTAAGTTTTTGAAGTTTTCTACCATATTTTCTACGATGCTCCTATAGTTTTCATCTTTGTTATTTCCCAAAAATTTTGTTGCGACATCTTTGAAGCTCAACCAGGCTGCCTTCTCTGTATCATTCATACTTTTGACAAACTCTAGTCTCTCTCTCCCTGTCTCTCTGTCTCTCGTCTCTCTCGTCTCTCTCGTCTCTCTCGTCTCTCTCTGTCTCTCGTCTCTCTCGTCTCTCTCGTCTCTCTCGTCTCTCTCGTCTCTCTCGTCTCTCTCGTCTCTCTCGTCTCTCTCGTCTCTCTCGTCTCTCTCTCTCTCTCTCTCTCTCTCTCTCTCTCTCTCTCTCTCTCTCTCTCTCTCGCTCCCTCCCTCAGGCGGTTGGGGTTCACTGATTCTGCCCTCAAGTTAATCTTTTCCTATCTTACGGGTCGATCCCAGGCTGTTGTTGACCTTGAGGGAGTGCTCTCTGACTGGCTGTCCGTCACATCCGGAGTTCCGCAGGGATCCGTTTTGGGTCCTCTCCTTTTCTCTCTTTTCATAAATGACATTGGCGCCTTCCTCAGGTTTACTGAGCGTATTGTATTTGCGGATGACACACAGATTTACCGCAGGACTCCTCTTAGCCAACTGAATGTCGCTTTGCAGCTCGTTGCTCATGACGTGGGTGTCATTTCAGAGTTCGCTGTGCGTAATGGATTGACTCTTAATGTCAGGAAATCCAAAGTCTTGATTCTTGGAGGTAGGAGTCATGTTAGGCACTTAAATCTTAGTGACTTACCTCTCATATCGGTTAACGGTACTTCCATCCCATTTGTTACTGAGACACGTAACCTCGGGGTCATCATGCGCTCCGATTTATCTTGGGCAAGCCATGTCTCGTACATTTCCAAAAGGGTACATTTTACATTGCATAAACTTAAATTTCACAAAAATTCCCTATCATTTAATCTGCGTGTAAAACTTGTGACCACTTTGATATGGCCTTTGTTAGACTACTGTTCCCTTGTGTACAACGATGTGTCTGACGAGCTCAACACCAAGCTTCAGAGACTTTCAAATTGTGCGGTTCGCTTTGTTTTTAATTTAAGGCGTGATGAACACATCACGCCCTACCGACATCAGCTGGGGTGGCTGACGGTCAAACATCGACGCCTCTACTTTCTAGGCACTGAAATGTATAAGGTGTCTCACAACATGTCTCCTACCTACATCTCTGAAATCTTCACTAGTCCTGACCCCTTAGTCAGGCGATCATCACGTCTGGCTATACCTCATTCTTTCCATGTTCCTATCCATAGTACCGAAGCATATCATAAGTCCTTCCATCTTGCAGGCGTCTATTTGTGGAACTCGCTTCCCACCGACGTAGTATCTGCAACGTCTGTCGCCGTTTTCAAGAGCAAACTGTACGACCATCTTTTCTCGCTTGAGCGTAATTCGATCTAATGTCTCCTCAGCCTCTGCCCACCATGCAAATTCTGACTTAGGGTGTCAACTTATTTCTTGTGCGTTTCATTAGTTTAAGTTACATTTTATTCTTATTTTTATTTCTATTTTTTCCTGCGTAGTTTACATCTGCCACTATTATACTGTTCTTTTCTTTCTTTTTTATTTTTATTTTTATTTTTGTTTTTATTGTTATCCTATTTTTTCTTTCTTTTTGTATGCTTACACCTTTGTAATTCATTACTTGCCTAAAGTCTGTGACTATGGCATAAATAAACCATCAATCAATCAATCAATCCCTCCCTCCCTCCCTCCCTCCCTCCCTCGCTCCCTCCCTCCCTCCCTCCCTCCCTCCCTCCCCTCTCTCCCCTCCTGCTACCTTCCTCCCTCTCTCCTCTCCTCCCTTTCACCCCCTTAGTGGATTTAGTCTGGGCGTGTTGATGAGTCCCAATCAGTTGAGTTCAGTCAGTTAGTCAGTCAGTCAGGACAGTGTGAAAACAAATTTTACCCCTTTCACCCCCCTTAAGGGATGGAATTTCCTAAAAATCCTTTCTAATGTAGGATACTTACGTCATGAGAGGAATAACAACCCTCCAAATTCAAGTCTCTAGGTTCAGGGGTTTGGCTTGAGCGTTGATGAGGTCAGTCCAGTCCGTCAGTCCGGACAGTCGTGAAATACACATTTTACCCCTTTTCACCCCCTTAGGGGTGGAATTTCTAAAAATCCTTTCTTAGTGGATGCTTACGTCATGAGAGGAATACACCCTCCAGATTTCAAGTCTCTAGGTTCAGGGGTTTGGCCTGGGCGTTGATGAGTCAGTCAGTCAGGACATCTTCCTTTACTGCCTAGATCCGGAAGGATCAGGTGTAATAAATTTATTTTGTTTGTACCCATAGAAAACCTGCACGCTAGAAATCCTGTCCCGATCGCAGGTGAGTCCGCCGTCCTAGGGGTGATAACCCTCATACCTCCCCAGGCCTAAGTATGAGGGCTTTCCGACTTTGGCGAGGACAATGTCAACTCGTCGTCGGACACACTACGGCATCATCCTCACATCCTAACGCTCCCCTGCAGGACAGCGCGCCTCGCTGGCTTCGTTACCACGGAAGGCTGGAAGCGAATCATTCTACACATCCCTTTCGGGCAGTTGTCATCGTTCCAGTAGCTTCCGTGGCAGCAGGATTTGATGGTACGTGTACCATATTTCGTAAGTGAAATTTTTCGTTTGACTTTTCAACATGACACAAGTGTGTTTGTGCGTTTACCAATAAAATTCTGGTTGGTCTTGACCTGAGACAAATCATATTCATTTTTTTTAAGCCTTTACCAATAAAAAACGTGGTTTTTTACGGTTTTTTGAGGTTATCTCTGAAATTCACTGTGCGACCCCTATTTTTTATTGCAGATTCGTGTTCAGCGGGTCAAAATACATAGAAGTAATGTGGTCTCAACCCCAGAGCAATATACTTTTTTTTTGTGGGCCTGTGTTATTATTTATTTTAATAATGTTTTTTAGGCGTGAAAGATTATGTTTCTATATGTTACGTCCTGCGAACTCCACGATTTCCCTTTTTCGCGGGAATTCCTATGAGCTTAAGATAGGGCTTAAGATTATGATAAGTAAACTGAGCACGGACGGTTGTCGATCGGCGAGTGAGCCTTGATCCTTGCACATTCCCTTTTTCTTTTTTATAACTAAACTATCTATTTGCCTAGGCGACTAAACGCAACCTTCCAGATGACGAATTACCGACGGACGGGGCATACGTGACTAGATTTTCATCGGCCTTGTCGGGCCTATAACTATAAACCCGGCGACACGACGCGCCAAATGGGCCTTAATGGGTTGATGAAGATCTTTATTGCATCGAGCGAGCTTTCAAATTGCACCTACGATGTTTCCGACAAGCGGAAACAAAGCCTAAGACGTGTCTGTAAATACACGTGACGGAAGTTTCCGTTTGTATTTAAGATTGAGAGGTATGCATCGTCCGTCAACATAAGGACAGGGTCGCGAGATAAAAAAAAAAAGAACCCTAATAAAAGAGAAATCGGCGATAGCCGAAAAAACAAATGAGTCACTGGAGGAAGCGATGGGTTGCACCCCCAATAAGACAGTGGGGGCCTTACGAGAGGACTCACCAACGAACAGTCGGAAAAAATCGACAATCGTCTCTAACTTCTAGGATAGGCGAAAACTTAAGATCTGGCTCTTGGGTGAGAAAACGTCTCGCCCAATAAGAAATCCTCTAGATAAAAATTAGAAGAATCCTACCAACCAAAAGTCCCAAAAAATGAAAACCAGACACACCCCACACG